>ML790411.1:153455-184217 GCA_009831015.1 Picea engelmannii
ATGGATAAGGTATTAATAAAGGGATAAGGTATTTGGTGGGGGGAGTTAATGCAGGAAGGGCGGTGAAGGAGGCATAAGGGAAGTGGAGAAGGATTTTGGAGGGGGATTCATTCGAGAGGGGTGGAGGAGGATTTTGGGGGAGAGCTCTGAGTCTTGGACCAGGGAGAGATTTGTGTTTGGGATTGACACAGTGACCGGGTTTGCTAGAGGTTTTGGGCTCGGAGGGCTAGGATATCTGTAGATATCCTGGAGCTAGGTCGTTTTCCTAGTTGGCAGGGTGGACAATGGTTTTGGGAAATTTGTGGACAATGGTTTTGGGAATTTTTTTTTTGTGTTGCAACAGGACTGGGTTGAGTAGTAGGTAGCAGGAGAGCAACAACAACTGGCAACGGAAATAGCATCAGGATCAGGTACCCTGTTGAATTATGCATTTATTTATTCTGCTATGAATTCGTTATTATTTGATGAATCTAAATTGTTTAAGTTGCTGGTATGAAGATCGATATTATGTTGAATAGATATTGTATTATGCTGTTAAGAAATAATTGCTCGTGAAGATAACAATGTTAGATATATGTTTATGGCTATTACAAAGATAACAGTTGGCTCTGAGGTGTAAAGATTACCCAAGCTGCGGAGGCAAGCCTCCGAGTGTGCCGACTAGCACCGTCTGCATACCCAACGAACACCTTAGAATCACTTGACATCTGCCATATTGACGAAAGATAACATCAATGACACATCCATAATACTTAAAAAAAACTAAAAAGTAATAGTACAAAGACTATACATATGTTAAAAAAAGTTTCCCACAGTGACCTGCCTATGAGTAATACTTCTTGAGGTAGAGCCCATTTATAGGCTCTGCCAAAGCATTCCCTTCAAAATCAACTAGATGATAAGCACCGTTTTTTAATACCTCTTTTATGATGAAGGGTCCGAACCACATGGGTTTGAATTTTCCTGCCCCCAGGGGGTCCTTATCTTGGTCATAGACCAGGACAAGGTCGCCTTCAGAGAAAATTCGAGGACGAACGGACCTATCATACTGACACTTGACCTTATGTTTGTGAGCCTCATTGGCTAGGGCTGCATCACAACGTTTCTCATTGAGATGCTCAAGGTGTACTAACCGTTCTTCAAGTGGAGAAGTGTCTGGCAATAATTGTTCTGCTAATTTTAGAGATGGGATCTAACATTCGATGGGTAAGACTACCTCCAACCCGTAAACAAGTTGAAAAGGTGAGAAACCGGTTGCAGTCTCAACAGATGTTCGGTAAGCCCATAATGCTGAGTATAACATCAAATGCCAATTTGACTTGGCCGAGTTGATAATTCGTTGTAGAATAGTCTTAAGAGTTTTGTTTACATCTTCCACCTGTCCATTGGCTTGGGGGTAGTAGGGTGATGAATGTTCTTTCCATAACCCAATATTTGATGTTAATTCGGTCATCATTTGGTTCTGAAAGTGACTGCCATGGTTAGTAACAATATCTCTCGGGACGCCGAACCTTGCTATGATCTGGTTGAATAAAAAGAGAGATGCAGTCTCTCCATCATCTTTAAACGTTGGCATAGCTTCGACCCACTTAGTGAAGTAGTCTACAACTACGATGATATAGCGGTGCCCCCTTGCTGACCAGGGGTTGCAAGTAGTGTAATCAATCCCCCACTTGGTGAAGGGACCAACTGTGATGACATGAAACATAGGAGTGGAATGTGCCCTCATATTCTGAGAAAAGACTTGGCATGGATAACACTTCTTGACCGATTCTATACAATCTTTGATAAGCATCAGCGAGAAGTAACCTACTCACAGAATCTTTTGGGCTGTTTCCAACCCAGACAAATGACCCCCACAATCTCTGGTATGGAAATCATTGAGTACGATGACTGCCTCCTCATGTGTGAGACATCGACACAAGATGCAGTCTACACCTCTCTGATACAACGTATCATTGAGTATGAGATAATTCTTAGCCTGATGGCGTATACGCCGACACTCATCACGAGAAGCAGAAGTGGGGCACTTCAAAGTCTTGAGATAGATAAGTATATTTCCGTATCAGGGATCTAAAGATGTGATCAAAAACATATCTCCCCGGATAGGCGATTCTTCAGGCATAACATCACCTGACTCAATCAGAAGTTCCGAAATAAGCTCTGCGAAGACCAATGACTTTTTGGACTTTGCTAAAACGAAGTCTAAGTCAAATTCCTAGAGGATGACTATCCATCTACTGATTTTTCCACCTATAACCCGTCGTGTCAACATGTACTGGAATGTATTCATGACAACAATGATGGTGGTCTTGCGAAACAAAACATAATGACAGAACCGTTGACCAACATGAACTGCTGCCAACACAAGTTTTTCGATATGAGAATAATTAAGTTCCGGTCCTATGAGGCCTCGACTCAGGTAATATATCACATATTCTGAGAACAAATCATCTTCCTGAACTAAAACCATGCCAATAGTTGACTCTGCGACAACCAGATATAATAAGAAATCTTTGTTATAGTTAGGTGGCCGTAGCAGAGGCACAGTTGTGAGGGCATGTTTTAATGCATCGAAAGAGCATTGAGCGGCTTCATCCCAGTAAAAAGGAACGTCTTTCTTTAGTAGGTGCATAAAGCCCTTGGTAATTTCGGCATAGTTGGTGATGAAGCGTCGTAAAAAGTTCGCCTTGCCTTGTAAACTTTGAAGTTGAAGAACTGTGCGTGGGGGGGGAAACTAGATTATTGCCTCCACCTTGAGAGGATCGACCATGATCCCTGTTGTTGATACGATGAAACCTAAAAAACATTTTGACGTTACGCAGAAGCTGCACTTGTTTGGATTCAAGCGAATCATAAAGTAGCGACAACGTTCGAAGATTAGTCTAAGGTGTGTGGGATGATCCGTTCTCTTGCGAGATCGTGATGCTAAATCATCTAGATAGGCCTCAACTATATGCTTGAGATCGTGAAAGGAGAAAGACATGGCCCGCTAGAATGTGGCTCCAACATTTTTAAGACCAAAAGGCATCTTACGATATGTGAATGTACCCCATGGACAAATGAATTCCATTTTGTGTTGGTCTTCAGGTTTGATTTGGATTTGATTGTATCTTGAAAAACCGTCCATGAAAGAAAAGGCTTCGCAACTAGCACATTCATCAATGATATGGTCGATAAATGGTGTTGGAAAATTATCTTTGGGACATGCCTTGTTCAAATCATGGAAATCAGTACATACATGATTCGTGCTTTGTTTTTTATTGACTAGCATAGGATTTGACACCCATTGAGTCAAATGGATAGGGTAGATAAAACTTGCCTTTAGCAATTTCTCAACCTGAATCTTGATAGCTGTTGCTTTCTTGGGATTAACTGGACGAAGCTTCTGTCAAATAGGCTTGGCATCAAGATACGTTGTAATTTCATGTTCAACTATTTTTGGATCGATACTTGGCATTTTCTCATAAGACCAGGCAAAAATGTCGCGAAATTATTTGAAAAGATCTGTGTAGATTTGAATCTCTTTGGGGGAGCAATCCGCTCTGACGAAGATTTTCTCCACGATGCCAGGGTTTCAGGAGATGTTGATTGGTATAGTTTCAACGATAGTTTCCATATTTCCCTCAACATAAATTTCATGTGTAGCTAAGATATTAATAGGACACGGCTGATCTCCCGTCACAGTCACGGTGAATTCTCCTGCTTCGATTCGACTTAAATCTAGGATAAAATATGATCTATGATGAAGATCTTCCCAAGATTTGTCTGGACTAGTCATTGTTTCGATTACTGCTTCATCAGAAGGCAATACTAAGTCTAACGAATCAATGTTAGCGAGAGAACCCTGAGCCCAAATAGGCTCTAGAAGTGGATCTAACTCTTGTGCAAGAGTCATATCAGTGTTAGATGAAGCTTGCTGAAATAAAGAGTACGCTACTTTAGCGACAGACAAGGGCATGAACATGCCTGGGTTCCCTGTCTCATCCATTGTGGCTGATGGGGAAGGAAGAATCCATGGATCCTCGAAGTAAGTCATGCAGAATGATGAAACTTGAAAAATCTCAACCTTATGGTGATTAGATATAAATTTGATATTGCCGTGAGGAGGTGGGTAATCAAAAGTACCCATCAAATATGGGCACAAACCAACTCCTACGTTGACGACACCTGGTTGAGGATTATCGATCAGTGGGACCGTGGATGCCCCCAAAGTTGGGTTAGGTCTGGAGAAAGACAATTGATCGATGGTCACTATTTGGCCCTCGTGTGGAAACAACAAGACCCATAAAACTATAGCAACCGCAAATTGCATAGCATAAGTCCAACTTCATCCTAACAAGAGGTTATAGTCGAGGGGAGCATCGACTACCTCTACCTAGACACACATGGTCTTTCCTCCTAACTGCACAGGGAAAGAAGGAATGATGCCATGTGGTCGGAATGAACAACCGACAAAAGCAGTGAGGAGAGTAGGTGATGGAGACAAAACGGGTTGGCCAATGGCCTTCCAACATGCCAATGACATAACACATGTTGAATCACCCTCGTTGACCACTGTATGGAAGATATTCCGTGTAAAAGTTTTCTCTGGGGTAAGCCACTACTATCTGAAATGCTACGTGGTAAGACATACGAGGTTTTAAGTCGGTTGTATCTAAAATGATGGTACCCACATTACAAGTCTCAGTAGAGCCCAAAGCAGTTAACCAGGCTTTTCTCTGAGAAGGGCAACTTTGGAGGACCTCCAAAGCAGACATCGCATAAGGGGTTTGTGATAAATCTTCCACCACAGAGTAGTTCTGGGTGGCCCTTGTGTTTGGGTTATTATAAGCCTTTTTAAATGCACCTTTTGGAATGTGTGTCATTGTTTCTCCCAACGTCTTCTCAATCTGTAGAGGAAGAGATGGGAGGTCAGCTTCTTTACCCTTCTCATAAGCACTTGGTTTACTATAATCATGTGCTCTAGTCGATATGAAAGCATCACCCCTAACCATATATACGTTCGCGGATGAGGGGTTGTTTGGAGGCAGGTAGTTTTCTTGGCTGCCCCCTTCTTTACTTGTAGAGGCTTGAGTTAGATTTTTCCCATGCTAAAATGAGTTCGTCAACACCGCCTGTTGTTGCTGTGTGACAATTTTTTGGGCCTCTGCAAGCCGAGGACATAGATGGGTCGGGTGGTCTTCCACGCACAAGTTGCATGGATACCTCGCCTTCTTTTTTTCAGTGTTGTCCCCACCAACATTATCGTTGGGTTTTTTATCCCCCCTTACCCTTCTTTCGTTGTTTTTTCTTCCCTTCAGGCTGCTAGGTGGCCTTTGGGTTAGTCGAATGCACTTTGTGTACTTCTGACATTTGGGTAGGGGGAGCAGCCAAAGCAATAGTTTGGCTGGCCGCTGTGTGTTGTATGGATAACTGCTGCAACTGCTTTGTCAATTGCTTAGCGGGCTTAGTTTGTGCTGAACAAATGATACCATTGGCATGCGGTCTAGCTCTCTGTCTAGTTTTATCCAGTATTGAATGTGGTGCATCTGGAAAGATGTTGTATAATAAACTAGACCGAGAATAGATGAGCTCAAACTGTTGAGCTCTCATGATGGCGTTTTCTTCAGAGAAAAATCCGAATGTCGCAAAATCTTTGGACAACTGTGGGACCAAAGACTTAAGGAACCACTCAAGCAGGAATGCTGGTGGGATTGGTACTTTGATTAAACTCTTCCGGCGTCTCCATTCTCGGATGTGATTAGAGATATGGTCCACTGTTGTATGTTTGAAATTAGCGAGCAACTCTGTGCCAGCGTCGCATCCCAAAGGTAACTAGAAATGGTTAAGGAAAGCCATTGCCAGTTCGCCAAAAGAAGAGTATCTTGAGCGATCGAGCTCAATGTACCATTTCGTGGCACTCCCAATGAGAGTACGTTGAAACAAATGCAACTGTATGGAGTCATCCTTCAATGAGTTAGATGAACACCAAAGATGAAAGGTAGTCACATGATCTCTTGGATCTTTATTAGGCTTGGCTTCAAAATTTAGAATGTTCGAAGGAAAATTCGTCAGCATAGGATACCAAAGCGGATCATGACAAATAGGGTCATTCAACAACCTTGTCAAATCTGGCAAGTGTAAAGTTTCCAGGAATGGTAGTTTGGGTTGCTGCTGATAACTTGGGAAAAAGGGTCCTAGAGTTTGACTAGCACTAGGTTGCCAGGAAAAGTTTGGCTGCTGGTCTGGATTCTAGTAGAAACCATGGCCTTGACCAACGTAAGGATTTTTCATCTGTGGAGACATCATCAGCTGATTTCCCAAATAGGACATGGATTGTTGGGTATGCATTGTATTCGAAGGACTTTGGGAAGGATTACCCCATGTCAGTCCCGTGGGGATTAGCATAGTAGTTTTTCCGGGGTTCCATTGATTGTGGAAAGAATTACCCCAGATCGACATTTTGAAGGAGGAAATCGATCCTTGCCCTGAATTCCAAGGTCCTGTTAGGTTTTCCCCCTATGCAGGAATGCAGGAATAATACCCTACACAGGAGTATATTGTCTAAACATGGGGTTGCTCCCAGTCGAGAAAGCGACTGACGAGAAGGTGTTGTTACCAAATGTTCCATTCCAAGAACACAGTGTCGAACCTACTGGCATACTATGCGAAGGTGGTCCTTGATTGTCTGCTCCAAATAAACTATTGTGTGTAGGTTGCCCGACGGATTGATGATGCGAACCACTGAGTGAAGGGGGCGAAGGAGGGATATGACCTCCTGCATAAGGAAAAGCGTTAAAAGGGACAGGAGTGCCCCCCATGTGACCTTGCAAAGGAGCGCTAGAGCTCCCTGCCCCCAGACCCAAAGTCTGTAAGATGGAGTAGGAAAGTATAGGACTTGTACCTGAACTAGGCATACCATATGAGAACGGAGGGCTTGTCACACTAGGTATGAAAGGGGTTGTGGCCGCTGCCAAAGACGGGTTCGGACCACTGTGCGAAGTAGTTGCGGTCGAGACCATGGTGGCTCAGACCGAAAACGGTAGGTTAGGAGATGACTCTCTTGTGGTGACAACCGTGGTGGGAACTGAAGAATTCCCAGAAGAAGTAACAACATTTGTTTCCATTGCTGTGTGTGACACTATCTGGTGCTCGTGAAATTGAATTGGTACAATAAAAGGTGCCAAGAGATCAGTGGTTGAGGTTTCAACCGAGCCAAGAGCAGTTGCTTCAAGGTCCAAAATGGTCGATTCCTCCAGGGGTTGTTTAGGCACAATGGTTTGTAACCCGGTCGCTTCAAAAGACCCTTTTTGGTCTAGCTTCCGCCTTAATGGTGGCGGGGGTGGCTCCAGTGTAACCGACGATAGGCCAAGAAGCCTTCGTGACCGGTGGAACTCGGGATCCTCCACTATGTGAGAAGATACAAGACACTCTAAGGTAGTCTAAACACTCAAAAGTAACACACACTAAGAAAAAAGTCCCTAGAAGATAAGACAAGCAAACACTAAATTAATTGAAAGAACAGTTACAACAACCAACACTAGAGAAACTTACCGGTGCAAGTGCAACTCAAACATGGAAGCACCCTTTGGGTATACTTTGCAAAGCATGGCCTGATGTCTATCTTAGGTACCGCGGTATACCCCCGCAGTCACCTATGTATGTCCCTAACAAAGATTGGCAACTAGGTTTCCAGCACGCGAACAGTCACCAGGTGGGTACAGTCGAAATTCGGGTAGATCACAATGAGCAGGGTATCGAGCCCGAAACCTATCAAGGGTACCAAGAGAAAATGGTCTGGAAGACAATTGAGTACCTTGAACGGATTCGAGACCCATGAAGCCCTGTGGCAAATGCAAATGACGAAATCCCAAAAGAAGCCCTCTATATGTGTTCTCCACTACGATTGGTCTGGCTTTGGAGGGGTTATCTCCGCTACCTTTCCGCACGCGACCTTGTGTTTATCCCCTGTGTTAGAGGGGGGTCCTGGATAAATTCCACAAAACTGGACTTATACACTCCCTATCTTAGACTCCAATGTTTGATTTTAAATGACCTTGAAGATTTTCCTCTCCAACCTAATCCAAGGCCCTAGTCCTGAACTAGTTTGTGAACCCTACAAACATAAAAGTTTAGTAGATTTTAAATTTAGCGTTACTTTTATGGATTTGTATTACATCAAGGGGTATGAGGGTGAAACTGATGATTTGTAAAAGATGAAAGCAAAAAATGAATAAAAAAGCTGGAAACAAAACTTTTATTGAATGCAAAATTTCAACAACTTTTCAAAAGAAAGATTTTTTAACCTTTCTAAGATTTTGGACAACAAACTCAAAGGAATTTCACTCGACTACGAGCTACTTATGATCTAAGTGAACTGCAAAAACTTATGAAATAAAAGACTTTTCCCTAGCTAATGATGCATAAACACACTCTTCAACCAAAGAAGAAAATGAAAAAAGTTTTATTTATTTATTTAAGTGCTAGTAAAGCAAGAAAGGGAAAATACCGACAAGCAAAAAACTAAAAAAAACAATTCTAGATTAAAGTGCAGATCACAAAGAATCAGATTAAAAAATCACACAATAGCAATTGTAAACACAATGACTCTCACACTTGTCTAAAAACCATATTTTTTTTAAAATTTTTCTGACAACGTTTTAAATGAGAAAAAACAAGTTAAGGGTAAAAATAATCCTAAGCTACTGACTATTCAAACAAAGATTCAAACACCTGAGAGGAATGCTTCTTATCAAAGGAGAGGATGACTGCCTCACCCTTAACAAAAAGTATCCTGTACAAGCACACGACTATTACTCAAACAACACACATGTGAACGTGCGCTGAATAGAGACAGAGGGCGTGTACACGTGGGCTGACCTTGTACAGGTCGTGTGTATATCTAAACTCTAAGAGAAAATGAAAACAGATAGACCAAAGCAGGAAGAGACCACTAATATTGATAACCAGGATTCCTTGAAGGCTTGGATACTCTTTCTAATAGAAAAACAAATAATGCAAGGAAAAAATAATAAGGCAAAAACAATATGAGATAGGACTGTTAGCAAACAAGACTCAGACAGAATTCCAGAAAACCCCCTGAAAATATGTGATTCTGACAGGGAAGAGAAGGACTGCCTTTGAGGTTCTCTGAACTCCTACGCGCTACTGCTACCTCTACAGCTAGCGTTCGCATGTGGGCTGTAAGAGGATAAGGCATGGGTACACGTGTGTAGGGCTTGTGCAAGCTGCGTGTACCTCTATGGGTCCTGAAAAACATAGTCAAGCAAAAGTCAGGGAAAGATGGTATGGAAAACGAGACTCCCTGCTAGCTCAGACTTTACAAAAATGAAAAGAAAAGACAGGCAAGAAAAACTAGTCTTTAAACTACCCAAAAAATAAATAAAATTCTAGGAACCCTAGAGATTCTCCCCAGTACGGTCGCCAATTCTGTTATTGGGGAAAAACACCCTACGGACTAGCAAATAGAGTTCAAACTTTGCATGTAGATATGACTGAATATAAATTACTTTCTACCTTCATCCCTAGATTTAAATCCCCTTTTCTTAGTAAATGCATGGAAAGATCAATCTACCTCGTTACCGACATTTGATGTCTATCGTCTGTTGTGCTTGATTACTTGTTCACAATACTCCTTCCAAAGATGACCTGCATTCAAGACGAGCAACAACTATGCATGCATACTACTTATATACTCATGGGTTAGAAATCAAACATAAACTAATCAAACCATAAAAAGTTCATGAATTGGGACGGGAAAAACATTCTCTTTATTACTTAAAATGAGTCAACTTACAAAAGCTGAGACCAGCCACCGCTCCTTGAACCTGATCCTGGGCTTCTCTTCTTCTGTCCTTCAACTACTTTGCTTTAAATCTCCTTTGGCATTAGGAAAGGCTAAAGGGTTGGGACAATGGAATACGTAAATGGGCAGAGTTTCTTTTTTATATTCTTCCTTCTTCCAAATGGTACCCCTACCCCTTCTTTTATAGGCTAGAAGGAGATAGGTATTTGGATGAACCCTCGGCCATGCATGGCCGAGAGTTTCAGTTAACTCACCCATAGCTTTTTGTTCCATTGGAAACTTTCCTTTTTTCATGCTTTTGTCGGTCCACGCAGGCTGTTTTGGGTCAGCCAACGTGTACACGCGTGTAGTAATGGGTTAGGGCGCGTGGGCCTTTACACAAGAGGATTTTCAAAGAGTTGTTCAGCAATGTTTTTGGCAAAGAAAGGATATGAGTTGGCCTGATGCCAAGTAAGCATGTGTGGTGCAATTTAGGGTTATAATAGAGGGAACAACCAATCAAGAGGATTGGAGTGTAGATGTGTTAGCAGATGCAATACAAGAGAAAAATTCACTTCTAGTATGGGAGACATAGGCACATCCAGATGTTGGATGATGGAATACCTCTCTCGCTAAGAGGGAGTGTTGAGTTTTTTTGTAGCTTCAAGAGGTATTCCCATAAGAGGTCAAGGTGTCAAACATGTGGGAATATTCATTGGCACTAGATCAACCTTTCGTTTTAGTGAAATTAGCCTTGTAATGAGGCTTGTGCCTCATGGGCAAATTGATGTGCTTTGTGGGTTTGTGTTGGGTTTTCACACCCACAAAGAGGAATAAAATATTCTAATTAATTGTTGAGTTTAGAAGGGGTGCCTAAATTCACTCATTAGAATCCTAGATAAGGAGAGGAGAGATTGTGACAAATCTATATAGTGAAATTGTGACATTATGGATTTAGCATAATTGAGGAGCACTTGTGCTAGGAAGCTTGGTGATTTTAGCAAGGGAATTTTTGCAACTTTGGAAAATCTGGCCTAGGGTTATGTACTTTCTATTTTTTGTTCTTGGTAGGAAAATCACACATATGAGGTGAGGAAGGCCACACATGTGGAGGAGAGAGACAACCGTAGAAGGAAAGAATGTCACATGTGTGGAGTGGACCATACCAAAGTGTTCGTACAGGATTTCAGTACATGTACGCAGGTTTTAGTAGGAAAAATCACGTATGTACATGGGTTTCAGTGGAGACAATCGTGTTTGTACGTGAGCTATAGTGGAGACAGACGCATACTTTCGTACATGTTCTTCTGGGTAGTTTGACAGGTCCATACAGGTTGACGCCAACAACCATACGATTGGAGTCAACATGCCGTATATGCTGACGTTGACAACCGTACAACTGATGTTAGTAGGCTATATAGGTGGTTTGCAACATATTTGTAAGTTGGGAATTTGTCCTAGGTATTTTGCTATTTTTTTTTGGTTTTTGGAGGACAAAGTTGTCCTCAGTTTTGGTGTGATTGTGACAGTGGTTTTTTTCCCTTATATTTTTTAATATGAAAAAGTTACAAAACATAAAATTTTGTGTCTCATGCATGTTGATGATTCATCTCTGATCTTGTTGTTTCCACTGCTATATTTTTCACTCAACAATTTCTATGTAAAATTGTTCAGTGATAACAACTAGGGTTTACTATTGCATCACTAGGAAGTATTTTCAGATCCGAAATTAGTCACATCAGGTTACATCTGAAAATTGACAACCTTCAGGTGAAGAAGGAGAGAAACTAGATTGAGATTGTATAACTTGTGTGACATGGATGAAGAGCTTGCGTTTCTTAACGAATACAACGAGCTATGTATGTCGGCAAGAAAATTGCTATTAGGTTGTGACTACAGTTTGTGTACTTGTGAGATGAGCGATCCAGGAGGATCTCCACATGGAACTATTACTTTGCACACCATGGAGAAAAATTCATTAAAATGCTAATTAATGATAAGTGGCAAAGAATAATTAATTAATCATGAATGATTTAATTGTAATAAATGATTAATACTCGAAGTGAGTTGGAAAATCTCATGTATTATTCATTTAATTGTAAAAGAGGGAAATTAGTTCCGAGAGAATCCAACTCACAAATTAGTTTCCTAATTTTAAGGGGAAAAAAGAGGAATACTTGGAGTGAGTGGAAATCTCACGTATTATTTGTAAAAATGGGGAATTAGTTTTAAGTGAGAATCCAACTCACAAGTTAGTTTTCTAATTTTAAGAGGAAATTAGTTTCCTAGTATTAAGGAGGAAGTTAAGGGTCTCATGAGTTGTCTTGGAATTTTCCTTACGTTATTACAAGTGGATTCCTAGTCTCAAGGAGGAAGTTAAGGGCCTTTCTCATTTTTGTCCTTGGGTAGGTACTACATCCTAAATTCATGGATCTTGTCTTTTTGTATTATGGAGCTAGGAAAAATTATTTAAACCCCTTATTGGGAGAGATTGGAGGAAGGATATTGAGATAGATTTTGGGAGGCCCTTTGAGGCTCTTTTGGAGAGAATTCTTCAAGGAGAGAATCAAACAATTATGCTTGTAATGTGTAAGCCCCTTAATTGGGAGAGTTGAACCCCTTATTGGGAGAGTATATGAGCCCCTACATTGGGAGAATTATGACCTACATTGGGAAAGCCTTGTTTCCCCTTCATTTGGGAGAAGATGCATCCCTTTTATGTAAAGGAGAATCAACTCCACATTGGGAGAAGCAATGAAGCAATTCATATTCTAGCAGATCCGAATACGTAGCCATACTGGTGAAGTCCGTTAACAATGGTGATCTCTTGTCATGTGTTTTTATTTTATCTCATGTTTCTTATGCTTCCTTATTTCGATAGTTAGGTTTATTGGATGCATTAAGTAATGGCCTTGAGATTTAAAAATATTCTTCACCAAGTTTTATTCAATTTGGATTCAAGCCTTCTTAATCATTTAATGCAATCAAATTCAATAAAAATGATCTTAAATATGACCTTTAATGGAGTGGCATAGAACCGAGTAAATATTGGTAACAAAGTCACCTCAGATTCAGATCAATGAAAGAGGTCATGTTGTATGACTAAATTATGGATACATTCAGTATCTAGACTTCTTTCCTATATAACTAGTGAATACAACGAGCTATGCATTTCGATAGATGGAAGTATGTCAATATAATGATTCAGTATCTAGATTACTTTTCTAACAAATACAACGAGCTATGTATTTTGGGAGATAAAAACATATAAAATTGTCCGTCATTACAAATACAAAATTGATGATCAAAAGCAATTATATATTCAATGAATCAAGTGGTAGCTCAAATGAATAGTTGTGTGAAAGAGCGTAGTCTATGAGATTTCAGAAGTAGATTGAGATGCTAATGAATATTATACCAGACAAAGATGAAAAAGATCAGAGACCAAAGCCAAGTACTCGTTAAGGGAGAATGTTGGAGTAATCAACTCCTACTTGTCTTGTGTTTAGTGTAAGATTCTATTATTGAGGAGTTTGTTAGATCTAGTTGGTTGTGAGAGATTTTATCCAACTATTAGATCTTATTTATGTGTGTAGTTGAGATATTCCCTCGTGATTTTGTTGTGTAGTTGAGGGAAAACTTCACGTATAAATATGTGCTTGATTGAATAATAAAATATACGTAGAACAATTTTTGTGTGCAATGATTTTCTAAGTGTTAAAACTTTGGTAAGGAAGATATGGATTTTGGTTTCCCACACAATTCTCAAGGAGAAAATTGGTTTTATTAAGGGAATATTTAGTCTTGATTATCTCATCAATGCCTAGCAGGGACTAGAATGAGCGTGGGAGATTAATCAAAAGGCATTTAAAAAAAATGATTTCAATAACGTGTACGACATAATTGAATGGGACTTCATTCTTGGCATGTTGGATTGGTAAGGATTTTGTTGTTTTATCAACTAGTAGTGGCATCCCTTTTTTGTCGGCAACAACTTTATTTAGTGTGAACAATGTGTTTTTTTATTATTTTAGATACAATGCTCTATTTGACAAGGTTGTACCCTTGTTCCCTATCTTTATGTAATTGTAGCATATGCCCTTAGTTATTTGTTGGACACTGCTAGAATACAATGAAAAATTAGGGGTATTTTTTTGCCCAATGGTTCCCAACTTCTAAATGTCCACTTTGTGTATGATTTGGTCCTAATCCTTGAATTGATACAACAATCCGTGTGCAATAACCCTCCTAATACTGATATAGATATTTGTTCCTTGCTATTATAATTTAATGCTTGTTTTTGTTGAGAGGTTTCGTCAAATACTTTGTTATTGTGCCCAAATACCACTGTATAATCATTTTCCTGTGTGCTGTAATTTATTTATGGTGTTGGGCTTCTGTCAAACACTTTGTTGGCATCCTTAAAACTCAATATAAACCCCCATGGTTGGCTCTATTAGGTTTATGGTTTTCTGTTTGGTTTTTCTTGTTGGGATGGTCAATGTTTAAACTTGTATTTGATGCCAAATAAAAGTGTGTATTAAAAATAATTTATAACAACCACAATGGTATAAAAATAACATAACAAATGACAACAATGTTACCCAAAATATGAGCTGGTTTATTATTAAATCGATGACATGTTACATGAGATAAACAACCAATAAGGTTCATATCAACTTCTCCTCTGTTATACCACTCATACACTATCCAAAATCACCCCTTTCCTCACATAAATCTACACCAGGAAGGAGAACATGGCATGAAAAATATAAATCATCTCATAACAACCAAAATTGGCCTCCAATAATTAGAACTCGGCCCAACTAAGAGAAGATATGTCCAAGCCAAGGAAAAACGACTCCAACAACTACAAAATCGGCCCAACAAGAGATTGATGACCTCCTCTATTGATAATTTCGACCCCTACCACAAAAACGACTCCTTCACCAAAGAATACAACCCCTACTCAAGAGATCTCTGTCCCCATATTTGAGAATTGCCCCCCAAAAACAAAATAAGTCGACCCCTTCAACAATAAATGCAACCACCACTCAACTTGCCATCCTCAAGCCAAATCGACCTCTACAAAATAAAACCCAACTACCAAATGATGAAACCTCGGTTACAATGAAGCACAATGAAAATTTCTAAGTGATCTTCTGAGTGATCTTCTCTCTATGACCAACCAGGGTGGATAGTCTCACCAATGAAACTAATATTCCTCTCTAGGGTTTTTTGTCTGGGTTTTTCATCAACGCGCTATTACACCAAGGTACCCCTCTTAGATAAATTATTAAAATTAAAACCTTAGTGCAATCCATTAAATAATGTCCATTAATACTCCCAAATTATGAGAACGGTCAAAATGCAATGGAATCGAAATCTGAGTGTGAAGGAATGATCCCGATGATGAAAGATGATAAGTGGACCTCTGAAAGCATCATATAACTCCTCCAAACCTCCTGAGCTCACTGTTAATCTCACATTACCCCTCTGGTCAGGATGACATAAACCCATAGGGTCATATACAACTACAGAGTAAGGGAATCCAAAAATGGGGACATTACCGTCCTCCCTTCCCAAATATTTCCTGTCCTCAAGAAATTCCATCACAACCCTATGATCAACAACCTAAACTAAAATGAAACCGAGAGTGATCAACGGGTCCCAAACCAATCTAAAATATGTGGAACACCTACCGCCCACAATACTATCATGCAAGGTACTAACAAAAGGGGCCTCCTGAAGGCCACCGATTAGTAGAGCAATCAGATGTTGTGAAGAATCAGTCCACCCCTCATAGTATCATCCTCCTAGGAATCCAGTCTAATGCACTATAGAAATGAACTCTTGATAATCAAAATCCATTCTCCCATTTGTACCTTCTGCCAAATTGTATAACTATGAAATACTAGGGTCCCAAGCTAGCCTAAAAAGAACCCACCATGCCTACACTGCACTATTTTGATCATAAGTGGCTGGCCCTTATGCTCAGACTACAACCTCCACTCTTGGAACCCCAAGTTCTAATGTCTATAAGACTTTGAGCCCACTACTATGGATCATATCCTACAAATGTGCCTTAGTGGAATCAAAGTCTGTAACTCCACTATCATACCTGATCCTATGTATTCACAAAGAAAATATTTCTCGCCATATAGCATGTGCCCCATCATGTCCTCTCAGAGCATCCCAAAAATGAACAAACCAATCATATGATTTCCTGGAACCCACATCCAAAATAAAAGTCCACTATGGCTCACACCAACTAACTCCAACTATGCTACACTCATCAACTTTGTGCCAACTAATATGCACAACACCTGCCAAAATGTCCTGAGAACTATGTTGTCCTGATCATGGACAATGTACTTAGGAAACCTATGGAGCCTAAATGCCTCCCTAAAGAACCACTCTTCTATCTACGATGCTTCATACTATGATGAAGTCCCTGAAATGTAGTCCCTTCCATGCATCTCTGGTAGACCTGTGCTAAAATTTGTCGACACACTCTCCCACCTCTATCTTGAAATGAGTGTAGACTACCATACCACTGCTAGGTAAGTATGCTATGAATTGTTTTGCTGACAAGTCATGCACTCCCTCACATGTATCCACACATTTTCCTTGAGGCCCTTCCATGAGAACCTCTCTCTGATCTGCTGGTAAGTCTGGAAGTACCCATGATACCCTACCAATGGTATATCATGCATAACCCTCATGATATCCTCCCTAAGTGTGGAATCAGGGACCAAGTATATGTTATCTCTATAGTAGATGATATCATCCACCACTCTGTACCTGTCATCATGAATGTGACCATCTATCGACTCACATGCAAACCAATCCTTGAAATATTCCACCAAAAGGTAGGACTTCCAATTAGCCGAAATTCCTATGAGCTAATCCAATGTGTCATGGGTCTCCTCCTAATGTGTCTATACATCCCACATACTGATCACATGGCCACAATATAAATCATATTCCATGTCAAGCTCCCTGTCTCTGTCCTAATGATAGCATGATCAAAGATCAATCTAGGAAGAGTACTATGTCCCATGCCTGAATATGCTCTCCATCATGCCCCATGTCTCATCTAACTATCTTAAAAGATCCTCCCATGTCCTGCTGTATTTGAGGAGATAATAAAAGAACATGAACATAAACCCCTGTAGCTGCGGTGTGAATATGGGGTTCATGCGAGAATGAAAGGTGGAAAGTATGTTGGTCAACCCCAATGGCATGACCAAGAACTCATAGTGCCCATAATGACACCTGGAAGTAATATGGTGATATCCCAATTGAATATCAATCTTCGAGGAATATGCTACTTGATGAATCTCATCTATCAAACTTTCACCCCTGGATAATCCAAACTCAATGGTATGCTCAAAGTCCTTTCCAAGAAGTCTCTTTGAAGGAATCGCCCCACAATCCCATACTGATGTGTCCATGTCCTCGATATATCCATTCCCACAATAAGTGGGTGCACATACCTCCCTGATTCTTGGTCCACAAGGTATATGCTCAACTTCCCCATCTACAATTATGACTTGAGCCATCAATGGGATCACCAAAAGAAGTGTCTCACGATCTCCAATATGTAGACTATGTGTATAATCATAAGTCTCTAAGACATATATCTCGTCCAACACATGCAAATTTGAATGCTCCTCATGCTCGACCATCACAAGAATATCCTCTATCAAATCATAAGTACCACTAACAACCTCATGTTTCTTAACTACCATAGATGACTGAAATGATGAAGACGGTGCCAAACTCAACTCCATATGAATTTCATGTGTAAGATTCCCAACTTCATCTTCATCATCCCTCATGCATGACTATATAGAAGTTAGATCAACATCCAAGGGAAAATCATCCAATACCAAATCCTCATTGTATTTGGGTGCTAATAAACCCTCATCATGCGAATCCAAAAAGTCAATGTTAGGTTCTATCAAATCTTTCTCACGAAGTGAGGTCTTTGCTTCACCAACTGCCTCAGATTTGAATCCCTTTTTCTTCTTCTTCTCCCCAACTGGTAAGTATGGCTTCAACCATTCATGGTGCTCTAACAATCTTGTTAGATTCCTTTGATATTTCTCGCAGTCTTGTAAATATTCAACCATGAACTCCAGATATGTTCCCATCTTTCTAATCCACAAATGTACCAAAAAAATATGAGAATATGCTTCATGGTTTACCCCTCAGCCTTGGAGGAAAACACGTTATGTTACCATTATAATAACCCTCCTAATATTGATATAAATATTTGTTCCTTACTGTTATAATTTACTGCTTGTTTTGGTTGAGAAGTTTCGTCAAACAATCCCATTGTATAACCATTTTCTTGTGTGTTGTAATTTATTTTTGGTGTTGGGATTCTGTCAAACACTTTTTTGACATCCTTAAAAATCAATCTAAACCCCCATGGTTTCTGTTGTTAGGTTTATGGTTTTTTGGTTGTTTTTTCTTGTTGGGATGGTCAATATTTAAACATGTATTTGATGCCAAATAAAGGCATGTAATACAAATAATTTATAACAACCACAATGCTATAAAAATAACATAACAAATGACAACAATGTTACCCAAAATATGAGCTGGTTTATTATTAAATAGTTGACCTATTACATGAGATAAGCAATCAATAAGGTTTAGAGCAACTTCTTCTCTATTATGCAGCTCATACACTATCCAAAATCACCCCTTTCCTCACATAACTCAATATCAAGAAGGAGAAAACGACCTAGTAGAGATAAATTGTATCCTAGTAGCCAAACTCGACCTCCAACAATTAGAACTCAACCCAACTAAGAGATGGTGCATCACAACCAAGGAAAAACAACCCAACAACTACAAATTCAACCCAACAAGAGATTGGTGACCTCCTCTGCTGATAATTTTGACCCCTATAACAAAAATGACCCCTTCACCAAATAATACGTCTCCTACTCAATATATCTCGCCCCCCACAACTAAGAATCACCCCTAAACAATAAAATAAGTCGACTCCTTCAATAATGAATGAAACCAACACCCAACTCACCCTCCTCAAGCCAAATCGACCTCTACAAAAGAAAACCCAACTACCAAATGATGAAAACTCGGTCACAATGAATCACAATGAAAATACTTGAGTGATCTTCTCTTTGAGACCAGCTAGTATGGATAGTCTTAGCACCGAAACCAATCTTCGTCTCTAGGGTTTTTCGTCCCAAGATCCATAATCCACAAGAGATCCTCAAATTCGTATTTGGAAAAATAACAATGCATAATGAGAGAGGGCACCCTTATTCCTCTTTTATTTCCCGATTCACCCATTTGCTGACCCTTTTACTCTTAGACTTAAGTGAATTTTTAATTTAACTTTAGTAAAATCACTTTATTAATTTATTAACCCTTTTACTCCAAAAAATGTTTTATTTGACTTTAAATCATTTTTGGGCATTGAAAGTCACTTTTTATCCTCTCCACCATTTATATCTCTTCATCCCAGTTCCAACGAGCTATTACACCAAGGTATCCCTCTTATATAAATGATTAACATGACAACCTTAGTGCAATCCATTAAATAATGCCCATTAATACTCCCAAATTACGAGAATGGTTGAAATGCAACGAAATCAAAATATGATTGCATAGGAATGATATCGATGATGAAATATGATAAGTGAACCTATGAAAGCATAATATAACTCCTATGAACCACCCAAGCTCACTTTTAACCTCACATTACCCCTTTAGTGAGGCTGACATAAAACCATAAGGTCAACTACAACTCCAGAGTAAGGGAATCCAAAAATGGGGACATTGCACCATGGAGGGTACTCTTTTATGTTTAAACACTTTTTCAAAAATGGTAGGGTATCATTAGTAGCATGGGATGCTAAAGCTTACCAAGGGACAAAGGGGGTTTGGGGCTAGTAAAAATATCAGCACATGGTGCAGTGCTTGTAGGAAAATGAGTAGTGTGTGCAATGTATGGCAATGCTCCTTGAGAAGTCTTAGTTCAACACTAGATTTTGCAAGCTCAACACAGTTAGGGTATTATAGGTTTTTTCCAATTATGTGATGTTGGAGTAGGACGTTTTGGGCTAGTTTTGGGAATTGTGCAGCGGAAAATTGCGCGACTATTCGGCCAGGGATCAACATGTGTGGAATAAAGGAAGAAAATTAGCGCAAATTCAGGAGAAACACACGCGAAATGAGGAAGTTAGTTAGAAGTCATTAAGTATTTTGGTCCATTTTGTAATGGGCTAAGCCCTAATGTAAAAGTATAAACATGTAAGGGTTTTGGGTAGAAAGTAAGTTTAAGTTTACGCAAGGAGTGAATGAAGAGCCATTGTATGCGTGAAAAACAAGGGCATGTTGGGTAGAATTGAGATATCATGAATGAGTGCAGTGCACACCTTTTGTAAGGAATGATTCAAAATAATAAAATAAGAAGCCTGCCATTGTGGATGCAACCCAGTTTGGGGTGAACCACGTTAAATATGGTGTCTTTATGCTTTGCTGTGATGTGTTTGTTTACTATTCTAGTTATTACAAGCACTTAATGAATGAATGGTTTATGTGAATATGCTATATGATGGTTTTGCGCACATGTTATATGGTATACTGAATGAAGGTTAAGTAGGATGATAAGAATGAATGCCTCACTTACCTTCATGATTGTGGAAACCTGGTTCCTGTAGTCCACATAGGTACCTCGGGTGAGACTTTACTTGCTTGTGGGTGATGCTGAAAGGGCCTATATCTTTAGGGTTTTGTTGGTGAATTAATGTTGAACCCCGAGTCTGCCCACCGCGTGGCAACAAATGGTTTTGTTTCTGGGAATAGGATTTGAGATTGAAGGGAATGTGGAGGTCGACTAAGGAAGAGCTTGGATAATGGTTGGATACGAAAGAACGCGAGTTTTCTAGAAGTCAAAATAATAACCCATAGATCAAAACAAATAAATGGTTACAGAGGTATGTGTTTACAGATTTGCATGAAATTTTCTTTGTTGATTTCCCAAATATTTTTGCTGAGTGGATACAGATATTAATAGAACATAACAAAACTTTCTGCACTGTAGTTCCAAGAAAATGGACCCCTGAGTTGATTCAGGAAGTGAATACCGTAAGTAATAAGATATCACGCGCACTATATTTCTGGTTGGATAGTGTGCTGGGAGGTTATATTATCGAGTTTTCTATACATTGTACTCAGTCATCATAGTGTTGTTGAAAGAGAGTTCTTTAAAGGACCACACAAAAGATACTTGAAGTCATTGTCAACTTGGATAAAGATGTTGCTATGTTATAAGGGGGTTATGAATATGGAATCTGATTTCCCTAGCAACTAAATGCCTTCACACACATAGGGGGACTGGGGGCTCACCAGGGGATGGTATGAGAATATGAGATGGATGCAAGAAAGAGAAAATGAGGAATAGATGGGTTGAGGATGCCGAGAAAAGAAGAGTGTGCGACAACTGAAGAGATTGGAGTATTGTGCATTGGAAAGAGATTTCAGTATAGTAGGAAGAAGACTATGGTTGATAGAGAAGATAAACACAGTGAGTTCGAGGAAAGAGACAGTAGAGTAATACTCCAGATCAAATGGATTCCATGAATACAAGGAAAATATCATAAACTTAGTTTGGTAGAAGAAGGTCCATTACATCCCACTCAGATCAGACTCCGTGTTCATCTCCAAGAATTGAGGTACGGTCTAGAAGTTTGTCAATTGTAGTTAGTGGAGGAAGTAATAATAGTAGTAAAGGTAGTCAGAATAGTGTGACAAACCAACTTCAGGTAGTATCATCAAAGAGGAATACTGCATTGTATACGATGGTGGGAGTAGATCCCACTTTGAGAATGTCTATCTTCCATGGAGCAGGTTCAAAAGAACCAGAACAACATTTGTTTGTGAAGCAATTTGGATAGTGAAGAATGTCTAGGATGATGATGCAAATATCTCATAGTTGGCAATGAAATTTAGAGATCACGCATTACTTTGGTTTATGAAATATCATTCCACTGTACCTATGGGACATGCTAGGAAATTGATAAATATCAGGAAAGCCTTGTTGAAAGAATTCCAGAAGCCGAAGTCAGAGTCATAGTACATTACATAGTTGAAAGAGACAAACCAGTTGGTGAATGGATCCATATGGGAATTTGATCAGAGGTTCAAGATACTGATGGATCAATTGAAATTCTATATTCTAGACAAGCATCATAGGGAGTGGTTCATTGCAGGATTGTTGCCGCATATATGCTACCCTTTGACATAACAGAAGATCACGAAACAGTCAAAATCCCTAGAAATCATGATGAATTTGAAGCATCTTGTGTAGGAGAGAATGGTGCAGGGATGGCTCAAGTTCAATCATAGTTAGAAACACTGACTATTTAGTTACAAGAGATTGCAAAAGGGAAGGAAAAGTGCAAGGAAGTTTGGTGTGTCACATGCAGAGCATAAGATCATCATAAGAATAAATGTCCAACTTTTCAATAGTATTTGGCTACGGGAGCTCCGAATCCACTGGGTCCGGGAGAAAGGGTCTAGTGTGAAATATGTAAGGTGATGGGTCATCATCCGACTGCTTGCACATTGATGCTAAAGTACTAGAGAACTATGAGAAACATGTTTTGTAGCTTTTGTAAGTCTGTAGGACATGATGACAAGGATTGTTGCGCACTGGGTCTCATGAGAGAACGAACCACAGATGCATATAGAGTCCAAGGGGAAGAAGGAACATAAGGGGGAGTATTGGAGTATAATACTCCAAGAGGCTATAATCCGTGAGGAAGATGAAGATTCAGAGGTTGCTAAAGAGGATAATTCGACAGAGGGAGAGGACCAATTATATTTTATAACTGTAATCAACCTGGAAATTTGGCGTGAGACTATCTGAATACCTGCACGACATGTACTTGTTGTAGATAGTTGTGTTGAGGAAAGATATGAAATGATCTTACTCAAGCATTTTCAGATTCTGCTTGTCTACAGAAAAATAGATGGGAATATCACCCTATGTTTATAGCCAACAAAAATAAAATCCTAACTCACAAGTATTAATTACTAGTGCTTAGGCTAGTCTTTAATCAATAAAACGCTTGTTGGAAATCTAGTTTTTATGTAATTTTCTGAATATAACAGTTTCTGAAATGAATGTAAAGACCGAAGTAAATACACCAAGATGATAATCAAGATAGATGAGACATAAAGAAATCCTTCATTTCATTTCAATTCAACAAAGAGTCACTTTCTTTACAAAATCTCATACAAAAACTTTGGACCAAAGTCAAACTTAGACATCCCCGATGGAACATACAAAAGGACCTCTGATAGAAAACCAAAACTAAAATATAAAAGATGGATCAACTTGCCACAAATTGATGCCCACTCGACTCTACACAATAGCCTTTGTCAGTCATGAAAACTAATTGACAAAAATAAAAGTCTACACAGACTATCAAAGATAGATCAACACCTCTGAAAAACAAGTGTCTGAATGATGTAATTCAACCCTGAATATTGGTGTCTACAATAGGACCCTGCTATCATAAAAGGGAATTAGGCTTGTGATGAATAAATGAATGATCTAAAACTAAACTATCTCAACATAAAATCAAAGAGAAAACCTTAGTATGCTTCTGCTTCTATCCTCCTTTGTTCCTCCCTTTCCTTTTGCTTGTAAACAAATTAGAATTGGTTGAAGTAGTTGAACCAAATAATTAGTTAAGTAAATTAAAAGACCCAACCAACTTTAGTTAGGGGAAAAAGTAATAATCATAATAGGGGTTGTAAATAAATAATAAATAGTAGGTGGGACCCCTTGTGACTCCCTTTAGCTCATAACATAACTACTTAGTTAAGAAAAACACACCTCCTTGTGACTACCATCCACATATTCACTTTTGACAATTTAGCTTATGATATTTGAAATTATTTTCAAAAATATTACTCATATATCCAAAAATAAAACATGCTATCCAAAGATCCCTGAAGTCAATTGTCAACAACAATAGATAAAATAACACTCAAAAGCCATATTTCCCGGTTTGTGATGCAATTTTTCCCTTGCTGATGCTATCACCTTTTAGTCCTTATGAAACATTCTTAGGCTGTATAGAATCTTTAAACCTCATCTTGCTGATCATATGAGAGCAATTGTCTTTCCAATGCAAGTGGAAGGACACAGATTTACCAGAATTATCTGAAGATGTAGAAGGGGTAGTAGCGACCTTCTCTTTGACAGAGGTGTAGTAGACCTCTATTTTCAGCCCTTTATTTGAATAACTCATCCTTGAAGGCACAATTGATTAGAAAATAGTCTTTTAAATAACCATACATAACAACTCTTAAAATATGAAATACTTTTGGCTCAACAATGTATCAGACTCACACAATCCAATCCATACAAATTGTTTAACCGTTAATCAATGAGAAAGGGGTGAATAAAGGGTCCTGAGATACATGAGGGGTTTGTATTGAGAGAAACATGATATGATGAGGGGGAAAAATGAGGTTACTTCTCAAGGATAACAACACTCAACTGCAAATCAAAGAAAAAATCATTGTAATTCAACCAAGACACTACTACTGGCAACTGCTTCAACACAAAATTTTCCTTGAATGTAATCAATTTTAGAACAGGGAGTGAAAAATGAATATGGGAAGGTGATGGGGTTGTAATTAGAGAAAAGTGAAATAATGGCGGGGAACGAGAGCGGGCACTATTCATAAAATTAATCAAGTAATCCATATAATCATTCTGTTAAAAGCGGATACACCACCAAATGATCACTGTGACTTAATAAAAATTATTGTGTATTAACTAATTTACTGTTCATAGTCAAATATCTAACATAGTGCCATCGATAGGACAATATGCATTCCACAACAATATGTAAGGGAGTTCTGTTCCACTTATTTATCCAATTATCATATCATAACAATTTTCAATTGTGTAATAGTAACCATCTCTACTGTGTTAATCATCAAAATCAACCACTGCCCACATATTACTTCAATCATCAAATACACTCAAAAGTCATGTTTCAAAAATGCAATGAAATTATACTGTCAGTGCAATTGGGCCTGTCATTTGAAATGCATGATATTCGTTAAACATACATAGTGGAAAACCAACCCAATAATCCATACTTGAATTGTAAAACCCCGACTTGTCTTTTAAACAGAAAGACAACAACCACTATTCCAACTCATGCCATGCTGTAGAAAACACAAAATAATTCAATCAACACAAGTGTACATATGTGACTGTACAAGCTCAATTCAACGCGACTCTAAATAATCAAAATGATGGGCTATCCATCCAACACAACGAGGCAACAAAAACATGTTCGACTTCATAAATAATCAAATCGCAACAAAGTCGTGCTTAAAAATCTCTGACTATCCCTGAGTGCGGGGCCCAAAATTATCCATATCATACACAGTTGGAAGACACCCAAAACATCACGATGCAACATTCCCATTTGACAATTCTAAACACACAGTCACAATGTTAACTCAACCCATCATGCCGATCTATCAATCTAATACAGTATTGGTTCAAATTAATCAAACTACGATCAACCATGCTGTGTAAAACTCAGGCTCATCCTTAATGATGCAACCAAATAACCATAACGCATATAGTGGATGGAATTTCTACAGTCATCTTGTTTACAATAACCATTTCACTCAAAAAACAAACTCATAGCTACAACGACCATTTATTCGTGGTGTAGGAATACCACACATTCATTATGCACGAAAATCATTAAACAATTGTAACCAACTCCAAGTTAAACATCCAATAATATTTAGTGCAAAAGACAATGACTGTGTATCAACGAATCAACCAATTCAATGCTGAGCCTATACTTGGACCATTGTAACAATCAACAACTGAACTAACATGTTGTGGTAACCACACATACCCACACATCGACATGGAGTGAGGCTACGACCTTCTTAATTAAACAGTACCGGGTTATCAAACACAAGGACAGTGATTGTGTAATTTGAACTGTCCAATTAACAATGCAGGGTTTATCCATTGTAATAACACAGACATTGACTAGATACCAAAACCCAAGATGATTTCCACATTACAAATAGTAAACCTGATGGTGTTCTCTAAGGTGAAAACCTCTGAGACTAACAACGCATACACAGGGAACACCACAGCTTACCCGTGGGCAGGGTGATGAAAAACTTTGGCAGGAGAGGCTATAATAGAGGAGTGAGGCTCCAATTTGGCCTAGTAATGATATTTAGCACATGCAGGGTATAAACCTCATAGATTTACAGTTAAACAACCACAACATTGAAGTGAAGACAATGCCAAGAAAGAAAAACATAACACACTGCGCGACCCTTAGTGATGAAAACAAACCAATTACCCAAGTGAAGAAAGCGCAGTGGCCAAGGTGCTTCCAACCATTAAAACCCATAAAAGCGAAAGACTGGATACATTGATACGAATGCGTGAATATAGTCAGCCACCCAAGACCGAACAAATACCCTCCAACCAAACCAACAAGGATAACAGAGGGTCCTTATGGCTGCTAACACCCAGGATGAAAAATAACACTATGAATTCAACATTATTGTAGAGAAAACCATCAACGCTCCATTTCAAAATCACAATCTTACACAGTTTCAATACTTAAAGAAACCACAAACCAATACACCCGAGCCAATATCCATTTCATAACCAGAGTAGACTCATGAATGGCCAAAAAAAGACATACCTATAATCAAACACCTTAAAACGCAAGTTGGCCGAGCGGTTCCTCTCTGCTAAGAAATCAGAGCATAACCACAACAACAAGTTTGAACAATATCCCTACTAGGGTGGTAGCCAATGGAGGGAGTAAGGGTGACGTGTAGTAAATGCACGTCACCTCTACACTCAAGTTCATTTAATTTCTTAGTATGCGCCAGCTATTATCTCAACAAATCATCCAATCTGAACAATGCATCGAAACAACCAACTCTTAATTGCCAAGAGCACCACACACATCATATATTACCATTTCAACTATGCATGCCAACTATGGTTCTATATAAATTCAATAAATCGCATGGATATCATATGTTAGCTAGTATTTACCACGATCCTCTTAATGCATATAGTGTAGCATGTTAGTATAGAATAATTTCTTCCCTTTGCATTTTTGTTCACATTTCTTAATCTCCTCTTAATTTTCCTTTATTTGTTATTATTAACATATATCTGCTGC
This sequence comes from Picea engelmannii, assembly GCA_009831015.1. Lineage (NCBI taxonomy): Eukaryota > Viridiplantae > Streptophyta > Pinopsida > Pinales > Pinaceae > Picea > Picea engelmannii. Next base: position 180,504 of record ML790411.1, read on the forward strand.
AGGTGTCATAAGTAATAGTTCGAAGAATAGACAACAATGGTAACCATGAATAACCTAGGTCGTTGTAACATAAAACTTTGAGCCTAGAGAAACAAAAGAAACATGTATAATACGCCTGATCCATCATTGAATAAAAACAAGATGTCATCAACCATGTAAGCACTGTCGAACAGTAGCATAACACCAAATAAGAACCAGACCTGATCTCCAATCTACAAGGGGTTCCCACCTACTAGTATTATTTGGCATTATCATAATAGGCTTTAGAAACACTTTGTGGGAAAAAAACTTCGTTGCGATTTTAGTCGTCAACAAACTGGCGACTCCATAGTGAAATTTGTTTTCAACAGATTTAGGACTCATAACTCATGGTTTTGTAGACCAAGAACAATAATTTTATAATATGTAACCAGAATAATTATGCAATAGGGGGGAGTGAGCGAATTTAATGGAAAAATGATCGGGAATTTGGGAATAACTTATGAAAAATGTTAAGTATGAGGGGGTTTATCCCTATATGCATAATCATTCAACCAGAATCGAATCTTATCTCAAGGAGAAAAATTGATGGATCTTCTCTTTTATTTCTCAAATGGACAAAGAAATATAGAGAAGAAGCGGGGGATAACCAATCTCTTTATAAGACAACAGTGAAAGAAGAAAACAAATTCAAGTGTGTCCTCGGGGGAACATCATAAAAACCATGTAATATTGATTGTTATTGACCAACAATATCTTGTAGGAGTGTCACTGTGGCATAACTGATCCAACATCTTATTCTCGACTAAAAAAGATGACAAAATTCAAAATCTAACAGAATAAAATTGCAGAAAACTAAAATAGCAGAAATAAAGTGATAGAAAAGTAAAAGCGATAGGAAAAGCTTAAAACAAAAACATAAATCAACTACTATAAAAAGAAAAGAAAAATAGTGAAATAGAAAACAAAGCTAGACTACTAAAATACATAAAATCTTGACAATGTTAGAGATTTTCAAGTTGGTTCCACGTAATACTTCAAGTGAGAACCATTAGTGCTGTAGGAAAACAACCGCTCCTGTAAATCTTTCAGAATGTAAGAGTTTGTAACTAAGACAAAAGTGATCTTGAAAGGACCAAGCCATAATTTTTGAACTTTTGATTGTCTCCCCTTATCAGCGTGAGCCGAGTCACATGTCATTTTTTTTTCGTTGACATTAAACTTGACAGTCTTGGCACTATTGTTGAAATACTTCTTAACCGTTTTCTTTCTCCTTTTAATATTACCCAAAGAAAACACCCTTTGTTATTCCAAATATCTTGGTGCATTTATCCTTTGTGAAACATCTGAAGAATTTAATTCTTCGATCTGTAGCATTAACCTTAAGGAAGAAAGTTCCAGTTTGGTTGGAAAGAGGGCTTCTTGACCATAAACAAGCTGAAAAGGGGTACATCTAGTGCTTACCCTGGCATTAGTTCAATCTACCCAGAGGGCGTAAGTGAGGAGAGTGTGCCATTGATGAGGCTTATCTTCAAAGAGCCTTTTGACGATTCTTACAAGATTTGTTTTGGTAGACTCGGCCTGCTCGTTTCCTTGGGGGTAAAAAGATGATGAGGTGAAATGTTTAACTCCCAACTTGGATATAAATTGAGTCATCTTAGCAGAAATGAAAGCGGGGAAATTGTCTATAATAATTTCTAATGGAAGACCAAATTTGGAAAAAATATTATTTTCGAGGAAATAAATTACCTGATCATCTGTGGAATTCTTAAGTGGGACAACTTCAACTCATTTTGTAAAATAGTCTATGGCTTTCAAAATAGAAACTTGTCTAGCTGAAGAAGGAGGGTTAATAGGACCAATAAAATCCAATCCCCACTTTGAAAAGGGAAAATTTGGTAGGACAAGTTGTAATGGCATGGTTGAAAGGCGTTCTTTTCCAGCAAAGTTTTGGCACTTATCACAAGATCTCCAAAAAACATAAGAGTCATGAAAGATTGAAGGCCAATAGTATACTTTTCTAATAATTTCGAAAGTAGTGGTTTTTGTAGAAAAATGACCTCCTACATGAATGACAGAGATTGAAGAACCATGAGCTTCTTGCAACAGTTTCTGTGCATCTTCATTGTTTACACAATGAAGCAACACACCGTCAGCAAATCTTCGAAATAAGAAGTCTCCTATAATGACGTATCTTGCAGATTCAAGACATAGTCTTCTCCTTTGATGAGTGTCTAAGTTGTTTGGACATTTTTGGTTCTGTAAATAATAAACAAAATTCTTGTACCAAGGATGTCCAAACACAAGGAGGATCTGATCGTCAATGTAAAAGAGAGCTGAAAGGGAACTATCTTCTTCAACAATTGCTTCACCATTCTTAGCATGCTGAGCCAAGTGAAGGACTAGGTCACATCCTTTGATAGTGTTAGAAGTCACAATATTTAAATCATGATCCTAGATCCTGGGAAGCTAATGCGAAAGCTTTCCCGAAAGATAAGTCTATGAGAGTAAGAACTTGACAGCAGGTAAAGAGACCTTTACCAATGTATTCTTACTTAAAATGTAGTGGTGAAACTTTTCAACGGCCTCAACAAGAGAGAAAGCATGTTTCTCAATAAAAGGATGTTAAGCCCTAATATTGGCTCATTACCCCTTAATTGGGGCATATTATATTAGTAATGTTATTTTATTTATGTTGGCTTTAGGCCATTAGTTGTAATTATACCTCCTAGTCTCCTATATATACCAAGGAGACATTTTCATTTTGAATCATCTTGTACTTGAACAATTAAGTGGGGTAAAAGGAGGTTGCCCCCTCGAAGAGGATTATTATCTAAAATTGTCTCTTTTTCAAGGCGTTGAGTACTTTTTCTGAGGATTTTATATGCTATATTGATATTTGGTTCTTAACATATGGTATTAGAGCTCAAGGTCTTGGGGTTTCGCTACAACATCTGAGATACCTTGGAATTTTTGCTATAACATTTTTTCTACTATTTTTCAGAAGGAATGGCTTGGAGGATATTTATTATATAGATCAAGGTACGTTGGGTTCAAAATTCATCTCCTGAGGCATTATACTTTCGGAGATACAACCTGTACAATATAGGGTTCTAGAATCATCATGAACTGAGTCATTGCGGAATTTTCGATATAATTTTTTTTTTGTAATGTTTCAGACCCTAAACTCCAGAGGATATTTACAAAAATTAGTAAGGTATCTTTGGTAAAACTTTTAGCTTCTAGGTCATCTTAAATTTGTAGATACATCCTGTGTAAGATAGGGTATCTGACTAGTCCTATTGACTAGTCTCAAGAATGTGTTCCAGGTAAAACAATCATAACTTTTTCCTAGAGTATCCAAATTGTGTGGGACTAGTTTCATTGGATTGTGGATATTCTTTAGTATTTTTGGTGCGAGTTTCATAATTTTATATCAATTATTTTGTGCGGGAACTTCTACACTAAAAAAGGGAACTTCTACACCAAATAAGCCTCCAGAAAATCCTACTTGGACTCTTGATGAAGGTGAAGAAATGCGTAGGGACATAAATGGATTACAAAATAAGATGGATTCAATGGAATCTAAGTTGGATACTAAGATGGATTCAATGGAATCTAAGTTGGATACTAAGATAGATGGTTTAAAAGGGGAGATCATGGAAGTATTGAAAAATTTTGTAATGGAGAAGACACCTGAAAGTGAAAATGCATCCCATGAAATTCATGATGAGG
>ML790411.1:196144-206403 GCA_009831015.1 Picea engelmannii
AATTGTTGAGGTGTCAACCTTGTAGGTTGAGGTGTTTTAGAAGAAGGAGCATTGTTCTCTCTATAGATGTTAGGATTGGTCCTTCTAGTAGCCATAGCCATATTTTTACTTTCAACATTTCTTGCCACCTTAAATGTATTCTCAAATGATTTGGGTTCCCAAAGGCGAACCTTATGTTGAATGTTATCCTTTAAAGTTCCTATGAATACATCAATGAAGTGCTCATCTGGAATATCGATTAGCTTTATATTCAATCTTTGGAAGTTCTCAATGTGCTTGGTAATTGAACCCTTTTGCTTGAGATTTATCAATTGGATAAAGAAGGTATTGCTCCGTGTATCCTCATAGTGTGCTATCATTTCTTCCGTGAAAATTGTCCAAGTGATGTGTGATTTGTGAGAACAAAGCTATCGATATTGTTAGCGATATTTCTTGTAAGGGGGTTAGAATGCAAAGGAATGGGTTAAAAGCCCACTTGTCCTAAGTCTGGAATGCTAATGCGCCTGTGGTAAGCGAAAAGAAAGTCTGGGCGGCAGATATTCACGCACTCGGATCAACGATTCATATAGGATTCTGGACCCACCCGCCTTTCTACCTTTAAGTGGAGGGGGGGGGGGGGGNNNGGGCGCATCTCTTTAACGGTTTTGTTCGGAGCGCCCAGATCAATGGCGCTCAAGGCGATTCTGGACCTTGCCTGCCTTTCTACCTTTAAGCTGAGGGGGGGGGTCCGGAATCAGGCGCGCAGCTTCCCAACGACCAAGATCTAAGCACCCAGATCAATGGCGCTCGCGTGATCCCATCCTTCTCAGCTACTGTATGTTTAACCAACGTGGGCCCTTCCCCCATTATGTCATCCTCCTGAGCCACCTCTCCCCTGTTGCCATGTGTCATCCGTCTATCTCCACTTTATTCTAGGTGATCCCTTCTCCATCTCATCATTCATTTACCACCTGCCATGTGTCCCGCTCCTTTCCATGACATCCTCCATTGAAAAGTGCCCATTGTATCTCATCACCTACCTCCTCCGCTTATTGCCTTCCGCCATGTATCTTACCCTGTCACCCCCCTCATGCCTCATCACTTCATACCTCACCGTCATAGTGTGGTGCCACCATTCCCATCATGCACCCCGTCCTTCGCGTTGGCCTCCACGCCCATTCATCAGGCCGTTCAACTAATCCAGGTGGTAGCACGAAGGGTCTTCCACGTCGCAAGGGTGCCGAGTTGGCCGGGCTATCCTCAATCCTGATGAAGCAGTTATTAAGGCAGTTGGTGGTGGTTAGACATCGTCTCTGCCATAATGGGAAAGTCCGGTGACGAGTTTAGAGCACGTCGATTAGCCTACGGAACTGTCAGGAGTTCGATTGCATCCGCCGAAGGTGCACGATCCGTCAAAGATTGCAGATGCAGATTGTCAGAGGCCATGCAGACGCAAAGATTTTAATGCAGCGTCTCAATTTTGTTGCTGATTGTTGTTTTGAGTATATGAAGGCGTTTTCGCCATTTTGGTATCTATCGATGGTTGAGCAGAGCTCCCGGTTGTAAAGATTTAATGAAGCACTGATACTCTAGTTATGTACAGAATTCCGAGACTTCGTGCCTTATGAATGCCAGTTTCTTTTACATCTTTGTTATACTGTGTTAGAACAACTCGAAATTGGAGGGTCCAGTCGAGTGGTAGCTGTTATAGGATGATGTTGGATAGGATCACTATAGCAGTTACATTGTTCTAATAAGTCCTTGTGTTTTTCTCGGCGCTGAGTGACTTGGAATTGGAGGATCCAGTCAAGTCCCCTTTTTAGTTTCTTGAGACCCTGAACCAAGAAGATCTTGCATTCAGAGTCTTTCCTCTGCAAACCACTGAAAGCCTATTGCCCAAAGCTATTTGTTCACCTTCCTTACCAAGTCTTCCACCTGCCCATCTTTTAATCAACCCACTGGCTGAAGTTAGATCAAGACCTCCTTTGTCCCATGCATGCTGGACCCAGTCCCTGAGTTATAGTGATATCTCCGCGAGCCTTTATCTCCATTTGATCATCCCTTTGTAAACAAATTGTGACATAAAACTAATGGGTGTTGTGCTCTGCTCCTGCAAGCAATCCAGGACTGACTTCTGATGCTAACATTTCTAGCGCCGTTGTCGGGGATGAAGTTGAATATTTTCCCCAGGATTGAATGACAACGATCAACTGATTCTGAAGGTGCATCAGATATCAGAGTTATCAAGATTGCTGCTGTGCACCTGGCGACTCCATTGTGACGACTCCTCTGGGGAGAACCTGTTCTATTAATCATGGCTTTCAGAGGTAGACACACGCGGTCTCATCCACAGATACCTCTAGTGACACCTGAAGTTGACCTAGAGGTGATTCTCAGAAGAAGAAAGAGATCTGTAGAGGAAGTTTCCATCATCGAAACAGGTAATCCGCCATCTCCTTTTGTGAGAACTCCTTTTTCTCCTCCTCATTTTCTTAATAGATCTCCTTTAGAGGTTCCCCGTTTCTTCAATTTTGGGAGTGTTCCTGTCGAGATTTCCCCTCTTGGTCTGTGTTTGGAGGGAGAAATCCTTGTCACTCCCCTCTCTTTTGAAGCTGTTCCTTGGCGTAGACCTAGGACTGCACAAGATTTCCCCACTCCTGCACAAAGAGAAACACCTGCTGACTTGAGTTCGTTAGCCTTCTCCTTGAATCCTCTCTTGTTTCCCACTCCATTTCGAGACTCATTCCCAGTAGCTCATTCACGAGCTCCTTCTCTTCCAAGTTCTCCTCCACCTAGTATTCCTATGGCTGGTGCTAATCCTCCTCTGAATAGAATGGATGCCATAGTCGCTGCTAGGTATGCTCCCTTAATCCTACCCCATCCTATGAATCCTCTCCCTACTGGAGACTACTTGAAGTATATGCCCAAGTTCACTGGAGAAGGGGACATAACTGTAGAAGAGCACTTGGCTGCTTTTTACAGTTATGCAGACAACCTAAACATTGAAAATGAAGATGTCTAGATGAGATTCTTTGTCCAGAGTCTGGATGGCGAGGTGAGGAAATGGTTTAGAGGGTTGACCCCCGGATCTATTGTTGGAATTGAAGCCCTGGATAATGTTTTCTTGAGGCAGTGGGGAGATAGGAAGGATTTCATGTATTACATGACAGAATTTGGGTCTCTAAAGAAAATGGAAGGGGAGTCTGTCTCCGACTTCTCCAAAAGGTTCAATAAAATGTATAATAAGATTCCTGCAGAGATAAATCCCTCAGAAGTCTCTACCCAAATTTCCTATGCTAGAGCATTTGGTCCTGATTTCTGCCTTTTATTGAGAGAAACAAGAGCCACCTCCTTAGCTCAAATGAAATATGCGGCCATAGAAGTGGAATCCAACATATTAGTAGCCGATAGAATGAGGAACAAGGCCGATGCAGACAGAAGAAAGGGAAAGTCCGAAGCCTCAACTTCTGGCCCATCATTGCCACACACTCAAGTGGACGAATTGACCAAAATGATGAAGTTTCTGTCTGAAGAGATGGAGAGACTGAAGGTGGAAAGGAAGCAAATGAACAAGGGCCCTCAGAGTGTCAAGATCAAAGGGGGTTTCAAAAGGACAAATAATCCCCCCCCCCGACTATGCACAGAGAGAAGGGAAGAGACAGGGAAGACCAAAAAATTCAAGCTCCTTTTTAGAACAATTTGGTGGCCGATGAGGAAGAAAGAGAAACATATGAGCTTGATCCCGAAATACATTACTTAGGAGAAACTCCTCCTTTTCCTCATCTCACTCAAGCAGCTTACGAGGAGTCTCTTATGGATAGTCAACTGAATGAATTGAGCAAGGGAGACAAGGCTAGCGGCGGCCGAGGTAGGTATAACCTGAGGTCTGACAAAAGGAAAACAATGCCTGATATTCCTGAGAAGTCCACTAGAGCAGAGAATCCTGCTAATAAAATAGTAGACATTCATAGAGGTAAAAAATCTCAACCCCTCTCTCCCATTGTCCACAATCATGTTCCTGAAATAAGAGAAATTCCAAAGCCTAGATCTTTTAATTTCGAGCATGAAATCCAAAAGATCAGGATCCCTGTGCCCCTCACCGATTTGATTAAACATGAAGAATTCAAAAAGTGCTTCTCTGAGCTTTTACAATCTGAAGCCTCATGCCTTCCCACAGATTCCATAAACCTCCAAGATGAAAAGCCAACAGTTGTCATAGGCCCCATGGTAGAAGATAGGGATGACTCATATCCTCCTTTCTACACATCCCTGAACATACATGATAAAGTACTACACAACTGCTTGATGGATTCAGGGGCTTCTCACAACCTCATGCCCAAAACCATCATGGAATAATTAGGGCTAGAAGTCACACGATCCTATCATGACCTCTATTCCTTTGACTCCAGGAGAGTTCAGTGTCTTGGAGTTATCAAAGACCTGGTTGTGACCTTATTTCAACTACCCATGAAAAGTGTGGTCATGGATATCATAGTAGCTGATGTCCCCCCCAAGTTCGGTATGCTATTGTCGAGATCTTGGATAAAAATACTGGGGGGAACCTTGCAAATGGACCTCATGTATGCTACTATCCTAGTGTTCGGGGGAGAGCATAGAAGACTATACAGGGAAGCCCAAATGGCCTACATAATCAGTGATGAAGCCAACCCTACCAATCATCCCATATTTTCCTTAGACACTGATTTAGGCTCCAGTTTACTGCAGCTCACCCATGCCCCCGAGCCTCCTCTGAAACTCAAAAAATAGCCCACTGTTTCCCACGAATTTCCTCGCTTCGTTACCCCAATTTGGAAAATGTTTTTTGATGGAGCCTGTTCCCGAGAAGGCGCTGGAGATGGGGTGGTTTTTGTGTCACCTGCTCAGGAGACCATATCCCTATCATATAAGCTAGAATTCGAAACCACTAACAATGTGGCAGAGTATGAAGCTCTTATCTTGGGATTAAGAGCCGCAAGGGAAATGGGAATTCAGGAGGTAGCAGTGTTTGGAGATGCTGAGTTGGTAGTCCAACAGATCAGAAGCGCATATCAGGCCAAGCATCCTCGACTCAGGAGTTACAGAAATGAGGTATGGGACCTAATTGACAGTTTCTTCTCAGCGTTTAACATTTCTTTCATCCCAAGAGAGGAGAACACAGTGACAGATTCCTTGGCTACATCAGCAAGTAATTTCAAAGTACCCTTGCCGCCTAAGCTTAGGTATGATATAGAAGTAAAATACAGGCCCTCCATACCTGACAACGTCAAACATTGGAAGGTGTTTGAGGATGATCTCGAGATCAAAAAGTTCTTGGAGACTATTGAAGAATTTTCAGAGATGCATATCGACCAAGATTTCATCTCTGAGGAAAGGTTCGATGGGGGTGAGTTGCTGAGTAGAATAGCAAAGAATGACATTATTCAGTTACCTAGCAATCACATTCCGAGGGCACTGGTCCCATTAGAGAGATTGTTTGATGGGAATGATGTGGTAGTAAAGGGGAGGGTTTCAGGTGATGATGCTGACACAGCTGAGTGCAACATTGGCACATTGGAGGAACCCAAGTTTGTCAAGCTGTCAAGGAGTTTGACCAAGGAGCAGAGGCTTGAATATACTGAGCTGCTGAGAGAGTTCGCTGATGTGTTTGCATGGACCTAGGAAGATCTCAATATGTATGACACATCAGTCATTGATCACAAGATCCCACTGAAAGAAGAGGCTAATCCATTCAAGCAGAAGCTGAGGCAGATAAATCCCATGTTGCTACCTATCATGGAGAAAGAAGTGAAGAAGCTGCTAGATGCCCAAATCATTGTCCCCTTGAGATATTCCGATTGGGTGGCCAACTTGGTCCTTGTAAGGAAGAAAAGTGGAGAAATCAGACTCTGTGTTGATTTCAGGAACCTGAACAGAAGCTCAAGGAAGGACAATTATCCTCTGCCCAACATGGAACACATATTGCAGAAGGTAATCGGTGCATCTAGGATATCCATGATTGATGGGTTTTCAGGGTATAATCAAATATCAGTCATGCCTGAGGACAGAGAAAAAACAGCCTTCACCACTCCTTGGGGCACATTCATGTACACGAAAATGCCTTTCGGACTGATGAATGCAGGAGCAACATTTCAACGAGCCATGGAAATAGCCTTCATCAGGGAGAAAGACCAGTTCGTGGTGATTTATCTAGATGAGATCACGGTCTTCTCCAGGATAGACAAGGAGAACTGCTGTCACTTGAAAAAGGTTTTCCTGAAATGTCGAAGGTTTGGCCTATCTTTAAACCCCAAGAAGTCTTTGTTTTCTATGAAGGAGGGGAAGTTATTAGGCCACATAGTATCAGCTGAAGGAGTAAGGATTGACCCTATCAGGGTAGAAGCACTTCAGACCCTGTCACTTCCCAGATCTAAGAAGGAAGTTCAGGCCTTTTTGGGGAAGATAAATTTTCTGAGGAGATTTGTCTCAAATTTCACTGAGTTGGTGAAGCACATCATAGCCATGCTCAGGAAGGGAAATGAAATAAAATGGACCACTGAACCCAGGGAATCTTTTTTCCAAATAAAGAAGGCATTGACTGAGGCACCCGTGCTGATCATCCCTGACTATTCCAAATATTTTCTGATTTTTTCTTTTGCTTCCTGTGATATAGTAGCGGAAGTTTTGTTACAAAAAAATGATCAAGGGCGAGAGAAACCTATTGCTTTCTACATCAAGGCATTGAGAGACACAGAACTCCGGTACGAGATCATGGAGAAGCAGGACTATGCCCTAGTGAAGGCTCTTAAAGCTTTCAGAGTCTATGTCTTGCACTCAAATATCACTGCATATGTTGCTTCGGCTTCTGTGAAGGATATTCTTATACATCTTGACATAGACGGGAGGAGAGGTAAATAGATAGCCAAGATCCTAGAGTTTGATCTGGAGATTAAGCCCACCAAGTTGATAAAGGGGCAGGGTTTGGCCAAGTTGCTGGCTGAGTCCAATTGCAAAGCCTTGGGAATTAACTTCATCAATGAGCAAGCTGAGCCATCCAACAAGCATTTCCAGGGTGCCCTATCACTAGCATCATGCCCCTGGTACAAGGATATCTTATATTTTCTGCAATAATTAAATCCCCCTGATGGATTGGGAAAAAGTAAGGCTAGAGCCTTAAATCTCAAAGCAGTCAGATATTGCCTCATTGACCAAGCCTTGTAGTGGAAAGACCCTCTGGGAGTATTACTAAGGTGTCTGGACCCGCAACAATCCCAGAAGGTTATGTTCGATTTTCATAGCGGTCTCTACGGAGGTCATAATTTCTGGAAGACCACATCTCACAAGATCCTCTGGGCTGGGTATTACTGGCCCACCTTATTTCCTGATGTCTGCAGAGAAATCAGAGCTTGCATCAAATGCCAGAAGTTCTCAGGAAAGCAGCAGCTCAAATCCCTGCCATTAAAGCCTGTGGTAGTTTTGGCACCCTTTCAGCAGTGGGGATTGGAATTCATCGGGGAAATTCATCCTCCCTCAAGTGGCCAACACAGATGGATTCTAACTGCGACCGACTATTTCACCAAATGGATAGAAGTTTTCCCAACTAGGAGAACTTCTCACAAAGTGATTATCGGCTTCCTGGAATATATCATAGCTAGATTTGGTTGCCCTAGCAAAATTTTCACTGACAATGCCGCCCCCTTCAGGTCTGAGCCTCTAGTCAAGTTCTGTGAACAGTTTGAGATTTCACTGATTCACTCTACTCCCTATTATCGTCAAGGGAACGGACTGGCAGAGTCCTCTAATAAAAGTCTGATCAAGCTTATCAAGAAATTACTAGAAGATAATAAAAGGGCCTGGGATTTAAAGCTCAAATTTTCTCTATGGGATGATCGGGTAACAACAAAGAAGTCCCTGGGCATCTCACCTTTCCAACTTGTTTATGGGATGGAGGCTATTTTCCCTACTCAACTCGCTTTATCTATGGCGAATTTCCTCCAAGACCTCGAAGGAGAGCCTGACCGTATGGTCAGAAGGATTCATCAGATGGTAGAAGTACAACAGGTCATGAACAGGGCCTACCATCATCAGTAGAAGATCAAGCAAGCTTTCGATAGGAAGAGCAGAAAGAAAGAATTCAAGCAGGGTGATCTAGTGCTCAAATGGGATGCACCTAGGTAGGACAGGGGCAAGAACAATAAATTTGATGCCCTCTAGTTTGGGCCTTTCAATATCCTTGAGGTATTTTCCAACAATACTTATAGGTTACATGATCTGGAAGGCAAAGAATTTTTTAGTGGCCCAGTAAATGGGTATTTCTTGAAAAAATGTTTTTTGTAAGTAGCAGTCGACTCTTTTTGTTTTTGCAAATATTGTTTTGTTTTCGGTTTAATAAATGACTCCATATCCCAACAACAAGGCACTGAATCTACAATAGAGTTCTTAGAGCATCACAGGGATGAATCTATCCCCCATGGAGCCAAATGTTAGCGATATTTCTTGTAAGGGGGTTATAATGCAAAGGAATGGGTTAAAAACCCACTTGTCCTAAGTCTGGAATGCTAATGCGCCTGTGGTAAGCGACAAGCAAGTCTGGGTGGTAGATATTTGTGCGCCTGGATCAACGGTGCATATAGGATTCTCGAACCCCCCGCCTTTCTACCTTTAAGCGGAGGGGGGGGNCGGTCCTGATTGGAGCACCTAGATCAATGGCGCTCAAGGCAATTTTGGACCCCCCTACCTTTCTACCTTTAAGCCGAGGGGGGGGGGGTCCAGAATCAGGCACGCAGCTTCCCAACAGCCGAGATCTAAGCGCCCGGATCAACGACGCTCATGCGATCCCATCCTTCTCAACTACTCTATGTTTAACCAACGTGGGCCCTTCCCTCGTTATGTCATCCTCCTAAGCCGCCTCTCCTTTGTTTCCATGTGTCATCCGTCTATCTCCACTTTAGTCCAGGTGGTCCCTTCTCCATCTCATCATTCATTTACCACCTGCCATGTGTCCCACTCCTTTGCACGACAACCTCCATTGAAAAGTGCCCATTGTATCTCATCACCTTCCTCCTCCGTTTATTGCCTTCCGCCATGTATCTTACCCTGTCACCCCCCTCATGCCTCATCACTTCATACCTCACCGTCATAGTGTGGTGCCACCACTCTCGTCATGCGCCCCGTCCTTCGCACTGGCCTCCACACCCATTCATCAGGCTGTTCAGCTAATCCAGGTGGCAGCACGAAGGGTCTTCCACGTCGCAAGGGTGCCGAGTTGGCTGGGCTATCCTCAATCCTGATGAAGCAGTTAGGTAGTTGGTGGTGGTTAGACATCGTCTCCGCCATAATGGGAAAGTCTAGCGATGAGTTTAGAGCACGTCGATTCACCTATGAAACTGTCAGGAGTTCGATTGCATTCACCGAAGGTGAATGATCCGTCAAAGATTGTAGATGCAGATTGTCAGAGGCCATGCAGACGCAAAGCTTCTAATGCAGCGTCTTGATTTTGTTGCTGATTGTTGTTTTGAGTATATGAAGGCATTTTCGCCATTTTGGTATCTATCGATGGTTGAGCAGAGCTCCCAGTTGTAAATCTTTAATGAAGCACTGATACTCTGGTTATGTATAGACTTCTGAGACTTCTTGCCTTATGAATGCCAGTTTCTTTTACATCTTTGTTATACTGTGTTAGAACAACTCGGAATTGGAGGGTCCAGTCGAGTGGTATCTGTTATAGGATGATGTTGGATAGGATCACTGTAGAAGTTACATTGTTCTAATAAGTCCTTGTTTTTTTATCAGCGCTGAGTGACTTGAAATTGGAGGATCCAGTCAAGTTCCCTTTTTAGTTTCTTGAGACCCTGAACCAAGAAGATCTTGCATTCATAGTCTTTCCTCTGCAAACCGCTGAAAGCCTATTTCCCAAAGCTATTTGTTCACCTTCCTTACCAAGTCTTCCACCTGCCCATCTTTTAATCAACCCACTGGCTAAAGTTAGATCAAGACCTCCTTTGTCCCATGCATGCTAGACCCAGTCCCTGAGTTATAGTGATATCTCTGCGAGCCTTTATCTCCATTTGATCATCCCTTTGTAAACAAATTGTGACATTAAACTGATGGGTGTCGGGCTCTGCTCCTGCAAGAAATCCAAGAGTGACTTCCGACGCTAACAGATACCATACAAATTGATTAGGTTCTAAATATAAAGAAGCAATTCGTACCTTTTGTGTATGTGGCACATTATGGAGATCAAAGAATTGCTCCATCTAAAGTATCCATGTGATTGGGTCCTTGCCATCAAACTTCCTCATATC
>ML790411.1:226784-239053 GCA_009831015.1 Picea engelmannii
TGAAATGGATCTATTCCTCAGTTGGCGAATTCTTGTGTCAGTGATGGCTTCAGGCTCCAATATCATTTTTCCTTCCTCGTCAAGTTTTGGCAATATAGTTTGAACTGGGATCTTGTCGCCTATAACTTTCTTTAAGCATGAGACATGGAAAACTGGGTGTAATCGTGAAGACGCAGGCAACTCCAATTTGTATGCCATAGTACCAATCTTTTGCAACACCTTTGAAATGCATGATATTCGTTAAACATACATAGTGGAAAACCAACCCAATAATCCAGACTTGAATTGTAAAACCTTGACTCATCTTTTAAACAAAAAGACAACAACCACTATTCCAACTCATGGTATGCTGTAGAAAACACAAAATAATTCAATCAACGCAAGTGTAATTATGTGACTATACAAGCTCAATTCAATGCGACTCTAAATAATAAAAATGCTGGCCTATCCATCCAACACAACGAGGCAGCGACAACATGTCCGACTTCATAAATAATCAAATTGCAACAAAGCCGTGTTAAAACTCTCTGACTATCCCTGAGTGTGGGGCCCAAAATTATCCATATCATACATAGTTGGAAGCCACCAAAAACATCACGATGCAACATTCCCATTTGATAATTCTAAACACATAGTCACAATGTTAACTCAACCCATCGTGCCAAGCTATCAATCTAATACAATATTGGTTCAAATTAATCAAAACTGCGATCAACCATGCTATGTAAAACTTGGGCTCATCCTTAATGACGCAACCAAATAACCATAACACATATAGTGGATGGAATTTCTACAGTCATCCTGGTTACAATAACCATTTTGCCCAAAAAACAAACTCATAGCTACAATGACCATTTATTCGTGGTGTAAGAACACCACACATTCATTATGCACGAACATCATTAAACAATTCTAGCCAATGCCAAGTTAAACATCAACTAATATTTATTGCAAAAGACAATGACTGTGTATCAACCAATCAACCAATTCAATGCTGAGCCTATACTTGGATCGTCGTAACAATCAACAACTGACCTAACATGTTTTGGTAACCACACATACCCATGCATCGACATGGAGCGAGGTTTTGACCTTCTTAATTAAACAGTACCGGGTTATCAAACACAAGGAGAGTGACTGTGTAATTTGAACTGTCCAATTGACAATGCAGGGTTTATCCATTGTAATAACACATTAAATGACTAGATACCAAAACCCAACATGATTTTCACATTACCAATAGTAAACCCGACGGTCTTCTCTAAGGTGAAAACCTCTAAGACTAACAACGCATACACATAGAAAACCACAACTTACCCATGGGCAAGGTGATGAAAAACTATGATAGGAGAGGCTATAATAGAGGAGCGACGCTCCAATTCAGCATGGTAATGATACCTAGCGCACCCAGGGTATAACCCTCATGGATTTCTAGTCAGACAACCACAACACTGAAATGAAGACAGGGCCAAGAAAGAAAAAAATAACCCACTGCGCGAACCTTAGTGATGAAAACAAGCCAATTCCCTAAGTGAAGAAAGCGTAGTGACCAAGGTGCTTCCAACCATTAAAACCCATAGAAGTGAAAGAGTGGATACATCGATACGAATGCGTGAATACAGTCAACCACCCAAGACCAAACAAAGAACCTCCAACCAAACAAACAAGGATAACAAAGGGTCCTTATGGCTGCTAACACCCAGGATGACCAATAACACTATGAATTCAACATTATTGTAGAGAAAACCATCAACGATCCATTTCAAAATCACAATCTTACACAGTTTCAATACTTAAAGAAAGCACAAACCAATACACCTGAGCCAATATCCATTTCATAACCAAAGTAGACTCATGAATGGACAAAAAAAGACATACCTGTAATCAAACAACTTAAAACATGAGTTGGCCGATCAGTTCCTCTCTGCTAATAAATCAGAGCATAACCACAACAACAAGTTTGAACAATATCCCTACTAGGGTGGCAACCAACGGAGGGAGTAAGGGTGACGTGCAGTAAATGCACGTCACCTCTACACTCAAGTTCATTTAATTTCTTAGTACGCACCAACTATTATCTCAACAAATCATCAATTTGAACCATGCATCAAAACAACCAACTCTTAATTGTCAAGAGCACCACCCACATCATATGTTACCATTTCAACTATGCATGTAAATTATGGTTCTATATAACTTCAATAAATCGCATGGCTATCATATGTTAGCTAGGATTTACCACGATCCTCTTAATGCATATAGTGTAACATGTTAGTATACTATAATTTCTTCCCTTTGCATTTTTGTTCACATTTCTTAATATCCTCTTAATTTTCCTTTATTTGTTATTATTAACATATATTTGCTATAAGTGTCATAAGTAATAGATCCAAGAATATACAACAATGGTAACCATGAATAACCTAGGTCGTTGTAACATAAAACTTTGAGCCTGGAGCAGCAAAATAAACATGTATAATACACCTGATCCATCATCCAATAAAAACAATATGTCATCAACCATGTAAGCAATGTCGAACAGTATCATAACACCAAATAAGAACCAAACCTGATCTCCAATCTACAAGGGGTTCCCACCTACTACTATTATTTAGCATTATCATAATAGGCTTTAGCAACACTTTGCGGGAAAAAAACTTCGTTGTGATTTTAGTCGTCAACAAACTGGCGACTCCATAGGGAAATTTATTTTCAACAGATTTAGGACTCAAAATTCATGGTTTTGCAGACCAAGAACAATAATTTTAGAAGATGTAACTAGAATAATTATGCAATAGGGGGGAGTGAGTGGATTTAATGGAAAAATGACCCGGAATTTGGGAATAACTTATGAAAAATGTTAAGTATGAGGGGGTTTATCCCTGTATGAATAATCATTCAACCATAATTGACTCTTATCTCAAGGACAAAAATTGATGGATCTGCTCTTTTATTTCTCAAATGGACGAAGAAATGGAGAGAAGAAGCGGGGGATAACCAATCTCTTTATAAGACAATAATGAAAGCATATAGCAAGTTCAAGTGTGTCCTCTGGGGAACATCGTAACAACCATGTAATCTTGATTGTTATTGACCAACAATATCTCGCAGGAATGTCACTATGGCATAACTGATCCAACATCTTATTCTCAACTAAAAAAGATGACAAAATACAAAATCTAACAGAAGAAAATTGCAAAAAACTAAAATAGCAGAAATAAAGTGACAAAAAAGTAAAATCGGTAGGAAAAGATTAAAAAATAAACATAAATCAACTACTATAAGAAAAAAAGAAAAATAGTGAACTTGAAAACCAAGCTAGACTACTAAAATACAAAAAATGTAGACAACGTTAGAGATTTTCAAGTTGGTTCCATGTAATGCTTCAAGTGAGAACCATTAGTGTCGTAGGAAAACAATTGCTCCTCTAAATCTTTCAGAATGTAAGAGTTTTTACCTAAGAAAAAAGCGATCTTGAAAGGACCAAGCCATAATTTCTGAACTTTTGAGTGTCTTCCCTTATCAGTGTGAGCCGAGTCACATAGCAATTTTTTTTCGTTAACCTTAAACTTGACAGTCTTGACACTCTTGTTGAAATACTTCTTAACCGTTTGCTGTCTCCTTTTAATATTATCCAAAGAAAACACCCTTTGTTCTTCCAAATCTATTAGTGCATTTATCCTTTGTGAAACATCTAAAGAATTTAATTCTTCGATCTGTAGCATCAACCTTAAGGAAGAAAGTTTCAGTTCGGTTGGAAAGAGGGCTTCTTGACCATAAACAAGTTGAAAAGGGGTACATCTAGTGCTTACCTTGGCGGTAGTTCAATCTTCCCAGAGGGCATAAGTGAGGAGAGTGTGCCGCTGATGAGGCTTATCTTCAATGAGCCTTTTGACGATTCTTACCAGATTTATTTTGGTAGATTTGGCCTACTCGTTTCCTTGGGGGTAATAAGCTGATGAGGTGAAATGTTTAACTCCCAACTTGGATATAAATTGAGTCAGCTTAGTAGAAATGAAAGCAGGGCCATTGTCTGTAATAATTTCTAATGGAAGACCAAATCTGGAAAAAATATTATTTTTGAGGAAATAAATTACATGATCATCTATGGAATGCTTAAGTGGGATAGCTTCAAACCATTTTGTAAAATAGTCTATGGCTATCATAATAAAAACTTGTCCAGCTGAAGAAGGATGGTTAATAGGACCAATAAAATACAATCCCCACTTTGAAAAGGGAAAATCAGGTAGGATAGGTTGTAATGGCATGGATGAAAGGTGTTCTTTTCCAGCAATTTTTTGGCACTTATCACAAGATCTCAAAAAAACATAAGAGTCATGAAAGATTGAAGGCCAATAGTATCCTTTTCTAATAATCTCGAAAGCAGTGGTTTTTGTAGAAAAATGACCTCCTACATGAATGACATAGCTTGAAGAACCATGAGATTCTTGCAACAGTTTCTATGCGTCTTCATTGTTTGCACAGTGAAGCAACACACCATCAACATATCTTCGAAATAAGAAGTCTCCTATAATGACATATCTTGCAGATTAAAGACATAGTCTTCTCCTTTGATGAGTGTTTAAGTTGTTTGGACATTTTTGGTTCTGTAAATAATAAACCAAATTCTTGTACCAAGGATGTTCAGACGCAAGGAGGATTTGATCGTCAATGTAAAAGAGAGATGAAACGAAACTATCTTCTTCATCAATTTCTTCACCATTCTTAGCATGTCGAGCCAAGTGAAGGGCTAGGTCACGTCCTTTGATAGTGTTAAAAGTCATGATATTTAAATCATGCTCCTCGGTCTTGGGAAGCCAATGTGAAAGCTTTCCTGAAAGATAAGTCTGTGAGAGTAAAAAATTTATAGTAGGTAAAGGGACCTTTACCAACGTATGCTTACCTAAAATGTAGTGGTGAAACTTTTCAATTGACTTAACAAGAGCGAAAGCATGTTTCTCAATAAAAGGATATTTAAATTCATCACCAGACAAACTTTGACTCATGTAAGCCACTGGTTTTTCATTTCCTTGGTCATCATTTTGGATGAGGATAGCAAAAACTGCCTCCTTGGTGGCACTCATATATATCGTGAATTCTTTCTAGAAATCTGGCTTTGCTAAAACTGGTGCGAAACTGATTGCTTTATTAATCCCTTCAAAATAAATTTTGACATCATTTTTCCAAGAAAAGGAATGATCTTTCTTAAGAATATTATTAATTGGCTTAACCATCACAGCAAAATCTGGAACAAACCTATAGAGAAAGTTAATAACCCCCATAAAAGCTTGAACCTCTTTCTTAGAAGTGGGAGTAGGGATATTAAGGATAGCAGTGATCCTTTCAGGATCGATTCTTATTCCTGAATCGAAGATGATGCATCCAAGGAGTATTCCCTCGGTAACACTGAAAATGGACTTAGAAGGATTTAGAGAAATACCAAATTTCCTAAATCACATGAGAACTTTTCCTAGATGACCAAAATGATCTGATCAGATTTTAGAGTATATTGTTAAGTCATCAAGGTAGATCTGAATGATCTTACCGATCAAATCGTTAAAAGATATTTTCATAGCTCTTTGAAAGGTGGCACTTGCATTAGATAATCCGAAAGGCACACGGTCATAATCAAAGGTACTCCAACGAGTAATAAAGGTGGTTTTATATTTATCTGCCCTTTTTACCTTGATTTGATTGTAACCAGAAAACTCGTCAAGTAAGGACATCATTTTTGACCCCGCAACTTGCGGCAAAATAATTTCCATGTTAGGGAGAGGGAAGTGGTATTTTATACTAGCTCGATTTAATGTGAAAAAATCAACGCACAATCTGATTTGACCATTTGTTTTCCAAACAGGAACTAGATTTGAAACCCATTCAAAATACTTGACTGGAAAGATGATCCCAACCTTCAAGATTTTTTCAAAGTCCTTTTGAATAGTTTCCTCTAGCATAGGGTTGATAGGTCTTTGTTTTTTCCTGACTGGTTTTATGCCTTCCTAAATGGGAATAACATGTTGTATAAGACTAGGATCAAAACCACAAAGATCTTCATAAGACCAAGCAAA
Organism: Picea engelmannii; assembly: GCA_009831015.1. NCBI lineage: Eukaryota > Viridiplantae > Streptophyta > Pinopsida > Pinales > Pinaceae > Picea > Picea engelmannii. Next base: position 232,853 of record ML790411.1, read on the forward strand.
AACATCTTGAAATTCACCAAGCAGCTTGGAAAACTTCACCTTTTCTTCATCTGAACATTTGGCACCTATTTTAAGATTCTTTGGAGCCTCGGGTGTCCCGATGTTCAAGTTAATGGTTTCACCCACCTTCCTTTTCGATTCCTCTTCTTTCTGTTCCCCCTTGTTGCCTACATCACTTGAAGAAAATGAATTCTCTAGAGGAGTCAAGCCTTTAGGAATCTTTTTATCTTCTATGGATATAATCTCCTTAGGCTTAAAAGGATCATTTTGGATAAAAGCATGAATTCTCTCATCATTAGGGAAGACCTGCCAAGATTCTATATTGTCGGGGATATGCAGACGATATAGGGATTGAAAGGTACAATCAGGTATGTGCGGCAGAAGTTGCCAATTAGGGGAGGCTACAAAAACTACTAACCGATCAGCCATTGAGTTTAACTCTCTCCTTACATGAGTGATGTTGAAATATAATAGGTTTGAGATAAGTGCCCAAACAGTTTGGGTGTATCGTTTCATCAACTTGTTGCTAGGAGAGTAAATTTTATGCACAAGATTCACAACAAGCTCAGAATCCCCAAAAACTGAAAGGTGACCACAACCAAGATTATAAGCATTTTCAATGCATAATAACAAGGCTTCGAATTGAGTGACATTGTTAGTGAAAGTGAACACCAACCGGTAAGAAAAATTATGGATTTTCCCTACAGGAGAAATTAATACAATGCCAACTCCATTACCTTCATTTCAGCATGAACCATCAAAGTGCATGTGCCACATGCCATCATTTAAATTGATTTGCTCCATGGGAATGCTATCCTCCTCAACAAAGATGGAATACACTCCTAGGTCCTTTTTGCCATACTTTATGTTAGGCTAAATACCACTCTCTATGTAGGGTGAAATTATTCCCTCTCTGAAGACTATAATGTCCTTACTAGCCCAAGGAATGGATAAATGTGTCCCGTCGAGTGAGAGGTATCCACCTGTTAAGGCTTTCCAATCTCTTCCCAAGATGATTGAGTAATTTCTTACTGACATATCAATTACCTGAATGTTAAGGGTTGTCCTTATTTTAGGATGAACGCACAAAACTAAGGTCACATATTTAATCTCACCTACAGTTTTTTGTTGTAGACTATTATAGGAGAGCATGCTTATGGAGTTTTCATTTGTACAAGACAAGCCTAGCTCTTCCATAATAATCTTCAACATCACACTTGGGCCCAAACCATAATCAACGAGGAAACAATGGGTGATATTATCCATAATCTTTACAGAGATATAAAAAGGAGGATTTTTTTACAAGGTATCTAAAGTTATATACACCTACTTTATTTACAGAATAATCCTCTTCATTTACCTCTTCGGAAAGATTGGCTACAATGGAAGATTTTCCTTCCATGAATTGTTTCAGATGCATCTGTTGTTCAGGGATGGCAACCATGTCTAGGAGGGTTGCATCTTCTTTGATGTTGGCCAACTGGTTTAAGATATTGTATTTGAAAGAGGGGAGAGGGGGAATGATTCCTTGACTCTCAAGAAATTTAGAAACCTAGTGAGTAGCAACGGTTGGGGGTGATCTTGGGATAGAAGAGTTGCAGGGAGGATTGAATTTTCCCTTGGGGACATACACTTTGTTTCTAGTGTTGATGACCATGACGTCTTCTGGGTCTGCAAAATCTAGGACAAGGATAATAGCTTCTGACATTTTACCAAATATCTTATCTCTGACACTCTTTTTTACCTCACATGTGGTTTCTTCGTGGTGTTCCTCGGAAAAGTTACACCAACTCCAAGGAAAGATAACTTTAGGCTAAAAATTATTTTCAACTAGACTCCTAAAGGGGGTTGCAGAAGAGGTTGAAGCTCCAGGGGTGAGAGGGGAGATAGTTCCCTTTCACTCAAACACTATCATACGATTATTCATATCTTGTACTAGCTGTAAGAGGGCAGCCATGTCTTCTTGTCTAATTGATTCTCCCTGGGGAAGACCAGTTCTTTCAAGATGTTCTTCATACTCTGAACATGTATGCAGTGCAGAGCTGAGATTATCAATGGATCTATCCTCAAGCCTATGATGATAGGGGGGAAGGAAATGCATTGTAGTAATGCATGAAAGCGGCTTGGTTCCGAGGGCAGATAAGTTCAGGGATTTGATTGTATAACTTGGTGAAATGCAAGTTGAAAGACTTGATGGTATCACCATCTTTATAGGTGACGTTATTTTATTCCCTTAACTTCTCGACGAGGCCTTTGGATTGCCCATAAGTGGATCAAAACCAATAGATTAAATCCTCCCAAGTAGATAGCATCTTATGAGGAAGGTCAAAGAAATTGATCACAACATTTCCTTCCAAGGAATTGTTGAACAAACTCATGCAAGTGTCATTGTCGTTGGCCCCTATGTTATTACAATCATTAGAAAATGCCACTAGGTGCTCGTTTGTACTGATAGCGTTATTTCCTGAAAACCTAGGCAGGTGCTATTTAAATTTTGGAAGTGGACGAGTAGCAGGTGCTAGGTTAATAGGGGAGGACACATGCCATGGTGTGGTTGTGGCATCTTCTTCGAATTGAAAAATCCCATACTTTTTAATGACTTTGGTGGGTTGTATAGGGATATGCTGGCTATATAAGATACCAATCATTGATGATGATGAAGATTGAGAATATGGAGCAGTTCCAATGCCACCAGAGACACCACTAGATGCCATCTTGTGGATGATAGATGAGGGAAAGAAAGATGAACCGGATGAATCAGATAAGGTTCTCCTTAGATCACTTTGTTGGGAAGAAAACATAACGATTATCCTTCCTATTTCAGAAATAGGATTTATTCTAGGTGACAAGCCTCTTCTTCTTGTAGAAGCACAAGAATCTAAGGAAATGAAAGAAAGGTGAAAACTTGAAGAAACAAAAGGGTCACTGTTGATTTCTAGGTTGTCTACGTCTAGCCTCCAATTGTTCTTGAGTGCTAATATATCGTTCAATTGATGCCAAAGAATGGATAAGCTCAATATGGGTGTTGGTAGGGTCTAATATGGTATTAAACAAATTTAAAGCAATGTTGGTCTGATCTTGAAGACCAGGCTCAATATTAGGCTCCCTTGCAATAGGAATAGTCATTAAGAATAAAACAGTCAAGGAATCAATATCAAAAAAAGAAAGATGCATCAATGAAAATGGAGTATCAAAACTAACCAGAGAGACATCGAAGATCTCCCCAATATTGTCACCAAATAAATGTTGAGGAAAGAGATGAAATGATCTTACTCAAGCATTTTCAGATTCTTCTTGGCTAAAGAAAAATAGATGAGAATATCACCCTATGTTTATATCCAACAAAAATAACATCCTAACTCACAAGTATTAATTACCAGTTCTTAGGCTAGTCTTTTATCAATAAAAATCTTGCTGGAAATCTACTTTTTATGTAATTTTCTGAATATAATAGTTGCTAAAATGAATGTAAAGACAAAATTAAAGACTTGAAGATGATAATCAAGACATACGAGACTTAAAGCAATCCTTTATTTCATTCCAATTCACCAAAGAGTCACTTTCTTTACAAAATATCATATAGAAACTTTGGACCAAAGTCAAACTTAGACATCCCCGATGGAACATACAAAAGGACCTCTGGCAAAAAACCAAAACTGAACTCTAAAAGATGGATGAACTTGCCACATATTGCTTCCCACTCGACTCTGCACAATAACCTTTGTCAGTCATGAAAACTAATTCACAAAAAGACAGGTCTACACAGACTATCAAAGATAGATCAACACCTCTGAAAAACAAGTGTCTGAATGATGTAATTCGGCCCTGAATATTACTGTCTACATTAAGACCCTACTATCATAAAAGCGAATTAGGCTTGTGATGAATAAATGAATGAATGAAAACTGAACTATCTCAACATAAAGTCAAAGAGAAAACCTTAGTATTCTTATGCTTTTATCCTCCTTTTGTTCCTTCCTTTCCTTTTGCTTTTAAACAAATTAGAATTGGTTAAAGTAGTTAAACCAAATCATTAGTTAACTTAATTAAAAGACCCAACAACTTTAGTTAGGGGGAAAAGTAAAAATCATAATAAGGGTTGTAAATAAATAATAACTAGTAGGTGGGACCCCTTGTGACTCCATTTTTCTCATAACATAACTACTTAGTTAAGCAAAACACACCTCCTTATGACTCCCATCCACATATTCACTTTTGACAATTTAGCTTATGATATTTGAAATTATTTTCAAAAATATTACTCATATATCCAAAAATAAAACATGTTGTCCAAAGGGTTGGGTACGTGTTATATTCTTTGCATGTGTGTGTGTGGGCACGTCAGATTCAACAACTATGTCTGACGATCCCTCGTAGTAGTGTTTTTGGGTAGTTTTTTCTATTTTTAGCAGTTTACTAAAAATATTCCCGGTTTTAAGAATTAGGGTTTTGGTATCTACGGAATACTAAAAAACATTGTATATATTTTGTTGGATTACTGAGAGGGGGGATGAATCAGTAATAGTGTAATTATAATCCTTTTTCTTCAAATGTTATATCAATGTAGAATTATTATCCAATGATGAGTAGTAAGAAATAAACAATCACAGACATACATAGTACACCAGTGTTTTACGTGGAAACCCAAATCGGGAGAAAACCACATAATGCTTTTTCTTATATGTCTTGAAGAATTACATTCATTGGAAGAACGAACTTCCTTGTTTTCCAACTGCAACTAGAAGGAGGCTCCAATCCCCTAGTTTCTCAGGCTACAACCTGAGGGAGGCTCCAACTCCCCAATTCTCTGGCTACAACTAGAGGGATGCTACAACCCCCAATGTTCTCCGGCTACAACTGGAAGTTGGCTACAACCAATTGTCCTTGCCCCATCCTGCCACCTTGAAGTAAAAGTAGAATGATGGAACCAATGTCACACTGTCACTGTGAGATATACCACTATAAACCTGTACCAATAAATCTGAACCATGCATCAACCATGCATCAACCTGTACCTCAACCTGTAATCAACCTGTACCATAAACAAGTGCATCAACCATGCACCAACCTGTAATCAACCTATACCATAAACAAGTGCATACAACCATGTACCAAGTATGTACCAATCATGCGTCAACTACTCATCAACTATGACTCATCAATATGTACCAACATCATCAACTATACACCTCATGTAAGTGCGCCAACTTATCAACTACTTGTCTCAACCATGTACTCAACATGTACAACAACCAAAATCCCTCATCAATTTCATCATCCAAATCTGATTTGTAGCTCTGTAATAGACCTGGTGTATATGATCAAATTCCTGCAAATCTTCCTTAACTTTAAAAACAAGAGACCATCATTTTCATCAAACGTTTCTTTAGTCTCACATGCCTAGTTTTGGATTAGTCAACAACCCTAACTTGAAGTAATCATAACTTTGAACCTGTAATGTATAAATATATAAAACTGATACACAATGTTTGTCAGTGTGTTTTATGCAATTCCTCCAAGTTTCACTACTTGGAACCTCTCAGAAAAGGAGTTATAGCAAAAATGACATACCTTTCTGAATTTTGAATTATTCTAGAGAGCGACCTTGTATAGTGTTCCCCGCAAAAAGTATTTGATGAAATGATATGAAACTGTTAAAAAAAATACTACAAAATATACCCTTACTAACACATTTTTTCTCATTGAATTTGGATCTATTATGAAGAAGTTATGACATGTTTACCCAAAACACCTGATTTTGACTAGTTTCAGGACTAGCCACAAACCCTATTTTCCACGGAGTGTAACTCCAAAAATACAATGACTCACAAGATGAATTGTTTTTCAAAGATACTTGGATATGTTTTCTCACTTTTGTAGAAATTTCACGGTCTGAATCATTATAGAAAACAATTTATAGCGAAAATGGTGAGATGACCTGTAAATAACATACCTTAGAAAGCACCATCAAAAGAATTTATCCTTCCTTGCATTTCGGCCTTCTTTTCTTCAACTTCACTGAGAATTCCAGTTTATATATCCTTGGTTACTTGAGTCCCATATAGATATTCAATATTCTCAAGTTTGATTCAAATGAGAGAGCCTTGCCTCTTATTTATACTCTCCAAGTAGCTTCCTTAAAAACATCTTCTAGGTCACTTGGCCCACTTTCCTTATTTTAGGGTTGGGTCCACTTCTAAT
>ML790411.1:244306-256724 GCA_009831015.1 Picea engelmannii
TTCAAATGAGAGAGCCTTGCCTCTTATTTATACTCTCCAAGTAGCTTCCTTAAAAACATCTTCTAGGTCACTTGTCCCACTTTCCTTATTTTAGGGTTGGGTCCACTTCTAATTTCTCCATTAAATTTATTATTGAAATTATTCATTTTGTATTCACTTTGAATTATAATACACTCATCACTTCACTTTATCATTTACCTTTTAAAATCTCTGAAACCACTTTGACTACTTTGACCTTTTGGGGCTTCTAGATGACATGTGAGGGTCCTCCAACTTCGTAAGGCAATAACTCTCAAACCATGAAGAGTTATTTGATTTTATACATACCACCAGAAATGGCATGACATGTAATATCCATATAGAATAGTATTATCTGAAAATATATCATAACTCATACCATTACCCATCAAACAAACTTGGGTCCATTACCCAAACCTGGGGTCTCCAACTTCTCATGGCCATAACGCTCTAACAGTGAGGAATTATGTGATGTTCCACATACCACCATAAATGAAATGAAAAGCACTATTCATCTAGGATATTTTCCCTAACAAAATCACTTTCCTTCATCTCATTATTTCACAAGTAAGCATGGGTTCTCTTACTCCACAAAGCGTCTTTCCGTGAGGGATTTCACCATAAGGGGACCACTTTGGAGTTCATCCATAATTACTTCTTATCAACCATGACAAAACAATAATGAGTCATATTTACATAAAACAATATTGGGTCCATTACCCAAGCCTTTGTGCTACGGGGCTTTCTTCAAGGGTTGACATCAATGACAACCAACCTTAATCAACATATTTTATAGTGAATGGTGAAATTTGATATAATGAATATAAGAAAGGTTTTCCTAGTTGAGGGTTTCCGGTATAAATCTCTATGTATTATGTGAATGAGCCATTGATTAAATTTTGTTTTTCTTAAGTATCTATATGCATTTCTTTACTTCACAGGTTTAAAAATTACATGTGGTATCAGAGCTCGTTTTTGGCTTCAGAGGGATGCCTTTGTTTTTGATGGTTTGGCTCGGTTTTGATAGATCAAGTTTATATTGGGTCTATGATAAACCTCGATTTAGTGTGAGCTTTTGCAGTGGTGATTTGAGTGCAGAAAGAGGAATGAAGAGTTCTTCTAGAATCGAGATAGAGAAGTTCAACGGTAAAAAATTTGAGCTATGGAAGATGAAGATGGATGACCTTCTTGTAGACAAAGAACAATGGATCACTGTGGATCCTGGTACACAACCTACTGGTATGCAGCCTACTGGCACACAGACGACTGGCACAAAACCTACTAGTGCACAAACTACTAGTACACCACCTACTAGTATGTTGAAGGAAGATTGGGAGAAGTTGGACATGAGAGAAAGGAGTACTATTCGACTCTGCCTGACAGATTCGGTGTTGTTGAATGTCTCAGGAGAATATACAACCAAGGAACTATGGGATAGTTTTCAGAATTTGTATCAATCAAAGTCCCTAGTAAACAAGCTGTTTCTTCGAAAGAAGTTGTATCATCTTAGGATGGAAGATGGAGATTCTGTGACAGAACATCTAAATGCCTTTAATACTCTGGTAAGTCAACTTGGCTTTGTTAATATTACGATTGCAGAGGAGGATAAGTGTATTACTTTGTTATGTTCTTTTCCAGACTCTTGGGATAATCTGGTTGTAGCAATAGGTAGTACCACTCAATCTACATTGAAGTATGAGGATGTAGTTGTATCCTTGTTATTCGAAGAGATGAGGCGAGAAAGAATGGATGTCCATGACACATATGCTTTATTTGTAACAGGGCGTACCCAAGACAAGAACCGTGGTAAGCCTTCAGGGTGGAGATATAAATCTACAGGTAGATCTAAGTCTCCAGAAAAATATTTGAGGAAATGTTGGAAGTGTGGTAAAAAAGGGCATTATAAGAAGGATTGCAAGTCTAAGAAGGTTGAAAAACCAAAGGGATTTGATAGTACCTCTTCCAGAGAGGCAAAAAACTCCACTAAAGAAGGAGGTGATGTTTACTTGGCATCTACAAGTACACATGCAGACCATGATGTATGGTTGATCGACTCAGGTGCATCATATCATATGACTCCTCATAGGGAGTGGTTCTCTGAATATGAAAAATATGATGGTGGTGATGTATTCCTAGGAGATGAATCGACAACAAAAATCTTGGGACGTGGAAGAGTTAAGTGGCTGCTAAAAGATGGAAGGATTAGAACTCTCCCTGGGGTTCTACACATTCCAAATCTAGCCAGGAGATTAATATCTGTAAGAAAAATGGAAGATGCAATAGTGTATATTGTATCTAGAAAGGGCACTTGCAAGATAGTACGAGGAGAAATGGTGTTGATGAGGGGAGTTCAGTGTGGAACTATGTACAAGTTGTTGGGAAGAACTTATACTAATGGGTGTAACAATTCTATTGTCCCTAAGTAGAGAAATGAAGGAGACAAGACCAATATTGTCACAGAAAAGAAGACCATGCTGTGGCATCAAAGATCGAGGCATATTGGAGAAAAGGGCCTGCGAACACTACACGATAAAGGTATGGTTGAAGGTATGTCTACTTGCACTCTGTATTTTGATTTCTGTGAACATTTCATATATGGTAAACAAAATCAAGTAAGATTCCCATCTGGTGCTACAAGAGAAAAGGTGATCTTAGAGTTGTTACATAGTGATGTGTTTGGACCTGTTCCTGTTCCATGCCTAGGTAAATCTATGTATTACGTTTCATTCATAGATGATTTTTCTAGGAACACATGGATTTATTTTCTTAGAAAGAAATCTGAGGTATTTGATAAATTTAAAGAGTTTAAGGCTCTGGTAGAAAATTAGACAGAGAAGAAAATAAAGGTATTGAGAATAGATAATGGTGGATAATTCTGCGGAAATGAATTCAAAGAATTCTGTAAGAAGTGTGGTATAGCAAGGCATAAGACTAATCCATACACTCCTTAGCAGAATGGAGTTGCAGAAAGGATGAACATGACACTGATGGAAAAAGCAAGGAGCATTCTCAATGGTGTCAGGTTAGGACAAGAATTCTGGACAGAGGCAGTGGGTACAACATGTTACCCGGTCAATCGATCACCTTCATCAACGTTGGATGATAAAACTCCACACGAGGTATGGTCTGGAAAGAAACCCTCTCTTCAACATCTTAGAGTATTTGGTTGTGATGCTTATGTACATGTTCCAAAGGAAAATAGAAGTAAGATGGATAAAAATGCTGAAAAGTGTATCTTTATTGGTTATAAATATGGTGTGAAAGGTTATAAGATTTGGAACCCAGAAACCAAGAAAACTGTTTACAGTCGAGATGTTGTTTTCAGAGAGGTAAAAGATGTGTCCAAACATGAATTCCTACCAATGCAAGATGAACCTAATAAAATAGAGCTTGAGTTGGATGATGCAAAATCTAAATCATCCGAAGAAGAGGAAGCAGAAGAAGAATAAGAAGAAGAAGAAGAACATCATACCTCAGTATTGAGGAGATCAGTGAGAGATATAAGGCAACCAAAAAGGTATAGTCCACCTGATTTTTGTTCCAATTTTTCTTTATCTATTACTGATGATGATCCCAGAACTGTCAGGGAAGCAGTGAATTTAGAGGATAGTAAACTCTGGAAGAAGGCCATGGTTGAAGAGATGGATGCCTTGGATAAGAATGAGGCATGTGATATAGTTGAGTTTCCAGCTGGTAGAAAATGGTTGTTCAAGAATAAGTTTAATGCACAAGGTAAAGTGGAGAAATACAAAGCTCAGTTAGTAGCAAAAGGTTATTCCCAGGTAGAGGGAATTGACTTTGGTGAGATTTTTTCTCCTATTGCTAAGTTAACTTCTATTAGATTTATTTTATCTATTGCTACTGATTTTGATCTTGAAGTGGAACAGATGGATGTGAAGACAACATTCCTACATGGGAATCTAGAAGAATAAATCTACATGAAGCAGCCGGAAGGCTTTATAGTGAAGGGAAAGAAAGAGCTGGTCTGTAATCTAAAGAAGTTACTATATGTTTTGAAGCAATCACCTAGGATGTGGTAGCAAAAGTTTGAAACATACATCCTTTGATTGGGATTTGTAAGAAGCAAGGCTGACCACTGTGTATATTCCAAGCAGGTTGGTAATCACTTCATTTATGTAGTGTTGTATGTTGATGACATGTTGTTGGTAGGAAATAACATGGATGTTATCAAGGAGGTGAAATCGCAGCTATCCTCCAAATTTGACATGAAGGATCTCGGTGCTGCTAACTTCATTCTAGGAATGGAGATTAAAAGAGATCGTGAAAACAAGAAACTCTGGTTGAATCAAAGAAAATATGTTGAGATGATAGTGTAGAGGCTTAATATGCATGGAAGTAAACCGATCAAGGTTCCTATTCCTGTAGGTGTAAATTTATTTGCAGATCAGTGTCCCAAGACATAGGAAGAAGAAGAGGACACGTCCCATATTCCATATGCCAGTGGAGTTGGTAGTTTGATGTATGAAATGGTCTGTACTAGACCAGACATTGCACATGGAGTGGGAGTTTTGAGTAGGTATATGTCAAAACCAGGGAAGGAGCATTGGACAATAGTAAAGAGGGTATTCAGGTATCTTCGTGGAACTACCAATTATGGATTGTGCTACCAAGGAAGACCATGATTGGACAAAGTGGTGGACATACATGGATTTGTTAATGCAAACTCTATTGGAGATCTGGATCATAGAAGATCTACAAGTGGGTATAGGTTTAACCTATTTGAAGGAGCAATTAGTTAGATGAGCAAAAGACAGGCTGTAGTGGCACTCTCAACTATAGAAGATGAATACATGGCAACCACTCATGCAAGCAAGGAAGAAGTATGGTTACAAATATTGTGTTCAGATATTGGGTTGGTACAACAATCAATGAGATTAGATTGTGACAGTCAAAGTGTAATCTTCCTGGCAAAGAACCCAACTTATCATTCGAAGACAAAGGATATTGATGTTGAGTATCACTTTGTGAGAGACATGGTTGAGGAAAAGAAGGTGTTGCTAGAAAAGGTTGACACTTTGAAGAATGTTGCAGATTCATTGACAAAGTCCGTAAGCACATAAAATTTCTCTTGGTGTAGAGTAACAGTGGGCATTGCTTCCCTGGATTGTTGACTATATAATATTGGGACCCCTGGATGCAAAGAAAACAACAAGTGGGAAAATGTTGGGTATGTGTTATATTCTTTGCATGTGTGTGTGTGTGGGTGTCAGATTTGACAAATGCATCTGATGATCCCTCATAGTAGTGCTATGTTTGTGTCATGTGTGCTCTGCGCTTTCCTAGGGTGGTCCTAGGGGGGCAGGTATGCCCTCCCTTGGTTATGTGCAACGCCCCGAATTTGTTTTTGGGTGGTTTTTGCTATTTTTAGCGGTTTACTAAAAATAATCCTGGTTTTAGGGATTAGGGTTTTGGTATCTACAGAATACCTAAAAACATTGTATATATATTATATAGTGAATGGTGAAATTTTATATAATGAATATAAGAAAGGTTTTCCCAGTTGAGGGTTTTCGGTATAAATCTCTGTGTACTATGTGAATGAGCCATTGATTAAATTCTGTTTTTCTTAAGAATCTATATGCATTTCTTTACTTCACAGGTTTAAAACTTACACAAAGATCCCTGAAGTCAATTGTCAACAACAATATATAAAATAACACTCAAAAGCCATATTTCCCAGTTTGTGAGGCAATTTTCCCTTGCTGATGCTATCATCTTTTAGTCATTTTGAAACTGTCTTAGGCTGTGTATAATATTTAAACTTATCTTGCTGATCATATCAGAGCAAGAGGACACATATTTACCAGAATTATCAAAAGATGTGGAAGGGGCAGTAGTGACCTTCTGTTTGACAAAGGCATAGTAGGCCTCTGTTTTCAGCCTTTTATTTGAATAGCTCATCCCTATATGCATGATTGATTAGAAAATAGTCTTTTAAATAACCATACATAACAACTCTTAAAATATGAAATAGATTTTGTCTCAACAGTGTATCAGACCCACACAATCCAATCCATACAAATTGTTTAACCATTAATCAATGAGCAGGGGGTGAATAAAGGTTCCTGGGATACATGAGGGGTTTGTATTGAGTGAAACATGATATGATGAGGGGGAAAAACGTGCTTACTGCTCAGGGATAACAACAATTAACTTCAAATCAAAGAAAACATCATTGTAATTCAACCAAGACACTGCTACTGCCAACTGCTTCAACACACAATTTTCCTTGACTGTAATCAATTTTAGAATAGGGAGTGAAAAATAAATATGGGAAGTCGATGGGGTTGTAATTAGTGAAAAATGAAATAATGGTGGGGAATGAGAGCGGGTACTGTTTATAAAATTAATCAAGTAATCCATATAATCATTCTGTTAAAAGGGGATACACCACCAAATGATCATTGTGACCCAATAACAATTATTGTGTATTAACTAATTTATTGTTCATAGTCAAATATCTAACACAATGCCATCGACAAGACAATATGCATTCCACAACAATATTTAAAGGAGTTCCATTCTGCTTATTTACCCAATTATCATTTCATAACAATTTTCAATTGTCTAATGGTAACCATCTCTACTCTGTTAATCATCAAAATCAACCACTGCCCACATATTACTTCAATCATCAAATACACTCAAAATCCGTGTTTCAAAAATGCAATGAAATTTAACTGTCACTGTAATCGGGCCTGTCATTTGAAATGCATGATATTAGTTAAACATACATAGTGGAAATCCAACCCAATAATCCAGACTTGAATTGTAAAACCCCAACTTGTCTTTTAAACAGACAAACAAAAACCACTATTCCAACTCATGCCATGCTGTAGAAAACACAAAATAATTCAATCAACATAAATGTAATTCTGTGACTGTACAAGCTCAATTCAACATGAATCAAAATAATCAAAATGCTGGGCTATCCATCCAACACAATGAGGCAACAACAACATGTCTGACTTCATAAATAATCAAATTGCAACAAAGTTGTGCTTAAAACTCTGTGACTATCCCTGAGTACGGGGCCCAAAATTATCCATATCATACATGGTTGGAAACCACCCAAAACACCACGATGCAACATTCCCATTTGAAAATTCTAAACACATAGTCACAATTTTAACTCAACCCATCGTGTCAAGCTATCAATATAATACAATATTGCTTCAAATTAATCAAACTGCGATCAACCATGCTGTGTAAAAATTAGGCTCATCCTTAATGACACAACCAAATAACCATAACGCATACGGTGGATGGAATTGCTATAGTCATCTCGGTTGCAATAACCATTTCTCCCAAAAAACAAAATCATAGCTAGAATGACCATTTATTCGTGGTGTAGGAACACCACACATTCATTATGCGCAAACATCATTAAACAATTGTAACCAACGCCAAGTTAAACATCCAATAATCTTTAGTGCAAAACACAATGACTGTGTATCAACCAATCAACCAATTCTATGCTGAGACTATACTTGGACCATCATAACAATCAACAACCAACCTAACATGTTGTGGTAACCACACATACCCACACATCGACATGGAGCGAGGCTATGACCTTCTTAATTAAACAATACTGGGTTATCAAACACAAGGAGAGTGACTGTGTAATTTGAACTGTCTAATTAACAATGCAAGGTTTATCCATTATAATAACACATGCAGTGACTAGATACCAAAAACCAACATGATTGTCACATAACCTATAGTAAACCCGATAGTCTCGATGGTATTCTCTAAGGTGAAAACCTCCGAGACTAACGACACATACAAAGAGAACACCACAACTTACTCGTGGGCAGGGTGACAAAAATCTGTGACATGAGAGGCTATAACAAAGGAGCGAGGCTTCAATTCGGCCTGGTAATGATACCTAGTGCACATAGGGTATAACCCTCGTGGATTTCCAGTCAGAAAACCACAACGCTGAAGTGAAGATAGGGCCAAGAAAGAAACAAATAACCCACTGCACGACCCTTAGTGATGAAAACAAAACAATTCCCTAAGTGAACAAAGCGCAATGACCAAGGTGCTTCCAACCATTAAAAACCATAAAATCCAAAGACTGGATACAATGATACGAATGCGTGAATACATCCAACTACCCAAGACCAAACAAAGACCCTCCAACCAAACCAGTAAGGATAACAAAGGGTCCTTATGGCTGCTAACACCCAGGATGACCAATAACGCTATGACTTCAACATTATTGTAGAGAAAACAATCAATGCTCCATTTCAAAATCACAATCTTACACAATTGCAATACTTAAAGAAAGAACAAACCAATACACCTAAGCCAATATCCATTTCATAACCAAAGTAGACTCATGAATGGCCAAAAAAATACATACCTGTAATCAAACACCTTAAAACACGAGTTGGCCTAGCAATTCCTCTCTGCTAAGAAATCAGACAATAACCACAACAACAAGTTTGAACAATAACCCTACTAGGGTGGCAGCCAATGGAGGGAGTAAGGGTGACGTGCAATAAATGCATGTCACCTCTACACTCAAGTTCATTTAATTTCTTAGTACGTGCCAACTATTATCTCAACAAATCATCCAATCTGAAACATGCATCAAAACAACCAACTCTTAATTTCCAAGAGCGCCACCCACATCATATATTACCATTTCAAGTATGCATGCCAACTATGGTTCTATATAACTTCAATAAATCACATGGCTATCATATGTTAGCTAGGATTTACCATGATCCTCTTAATGCATATAGTGTAGCATGTTAGTATAGAATAATTTCTTCCCTATGCATTTTTGTTCACATTGCTTAATCTCCTATTAATTTTCCTTTATTTGTTATTATTAACATATATCTTCTACAGGTGTCATAAGTAATAGATCCAAGAATATACAACAATGGTAACCATGAATAACCTAGGTCGTTTTAACATAAAACGTTGAGCCTGGAGAAACAAAAGAAACATGTATAATACGCCCGATCCATCATCCAATAAAAAAAAGATGTCATCAACCATGTAAGAAATGTCGAACAGTAGCATAACACCAAATAAGAACCAGACCTGATCTCCAATCTACAAGGGGTTCCTACCTACTAGTATTATTTAGCATTATCATAACAGGCTTTAGCAACACTTTGCGGGTAAAAAAATTCGTTGCGATTTTAATCGTCAACAAGTTGGACCATGCGACGCAATATTTTTCGTAGCTGATAGAAAAGTGGCAAGAGAAAATAAACCAGAACATGCAGATGATTGCAATGGAAGAGCAGATCGATCAACCATGGATAACAACAGTTATGCTTGGAAGAACAAGAATGGGAGATGATGCGGCATATCAAGGAATTCACCAGTGGGTTAGGAAAGAAGCATAACCTTTTCCATGTTTTGATTCTAGAAAAGAGAAAGAGACTTATAAGCAAGCAAGGAAATAATTGGTAGGAGCATAATGGATAACATCGACTTTGACTGTGCCACCTTTGTATGAGAGGCCACTTGTATATGATATGCCTCCAATATATGACCACACAAATAGAAAAAGGCAAGGTGAGAAGGTAAGTACTTTAAAAAGATTCTTAAAAAATTGTTTAGAATTGATGAAGGATGAGACTACGTTAAGCATACTATGCGGGATGATCGATCATTTTTCACAATATAGGGAAGAAATTGTCACACAACGAGTAGTTAACTAGGTACATTGGAAGAAAAGGACGAACAAAGAGTTCTGACTCAATGTTTAAATAGGAGAGTATGATATGGACAATATCACCTTGGATCAAGGATTTGATGTGAATGTCATTCCAAAGCAGACATGGGAAAAAATGGGTAATCCAAACCTGATATGGTCACCTATTCAGTTAAGATTAGCGAACCAACATAAGATTGTGCTAATAGGAAGACTGACAGGGGTGAACGTTAACATTCATGGAGTGCGCAACATGGTCGATTTTGAAGTAATTGAGATAGTATATCGTAGTAAACCTTACCCAAAATTTCTAGGACTTAATTGGGATTTTGACAACCAGACTATCATTGATCTGAAGAAGAAACAAATGGTCTTTGAAGTAGGATATTTCAAAGTTACAACTCCATTAGATCTAACAGAAGAAAAAAGATATGTGGAACAACAAGGGGAAAATAACTAGATAACCTTTATAACATGAATGCATGAATGGGTGATTATGTTAATCCTACAACTAATGGTGCACTTAGTTGGAGAAGTATTAGTTATTGCACATGAGATTCAAAAGAGGCCCTAGAGAATTGGCAACAAAGATTGCATGAAGTGTCTACAAGAAGATGTTCTAGGATTACTTGTTCATTGCACTAGATTTTCACTAAGGTATGTGACCCTCCTAAGTATGATGGACTAATAGAAGTAGATTATTTTGTGAAATAATTTGAATTGCAGTACTAGATCAAAAAGCACTGTTAGTTTTAGATGTTGCGCTAAAAGAGACCCTGTCGAGATGGTGGTATGCACATAAGGAGATGATAAACAATTGGTAGCAGTGCAAAAGACTATTGTAGGTCAGGTTTGGAACATATTATACTGCGTCGAAGTATATAGGATTGAGCTATCCTATAGAGCATGTTACACAGTGCATAGTGATATGGATATTGATACCTAAGCAAGAGTGGACACATTTGTTTATACATACTCTGGATATGATCCCGAAGAATTGGTATTTGGAATTGGAAGTGCATAGAGGAACAACATATTGGGAAGCATTGACTCTTAACTTTAAAGTAACTTTCTTTTTTGAAGATGAGGCCCCACCGATAGACACAAATTTACAGATTATGAAGAACAATATTTTTTCCTTAGAAGACTTGATAGAATTCATACCCTTATGTAGTGCACATAGATATTTTGTGACAATTCATGAAGTTTTGGAATGTTATAATGTTGTTGAGGAAGACAAGGAAGATGAATACCCAAGAAACTTGCAAATACCAAAAACCAAAGGAGAACACACAACATAAGGTCCATAGTTCGAATTAGATGTGTATGGAAAGCCATTAATAATGCACAAAGTGAATATTGGTATAAAGGAAAATCCTAAGTTTGCGAACATCGGAGACTATTGGAACAAATAAAATGTTGAAAAGATTAATGATTTACTTCACGAGTATCAAGACTTGTTTTCGACTACATTTTTAGAGATGAAAGGGATTGCTGGGGAGCTAGGAGGGATGAAGATCCCTTTGAAGCTAGATGCTAATCCTATGAAGCAGAGACCATACATAATGAACCTAGTGTATAAGAAAAAGGTGAAAGCAGAGATAGACAAGATGCTGAAAGCATGAGTTATAGATTTCTTTGCAGAGTTAGAGTGGATTAGTCCAATGGTAGTTTAAGAAAATAAGATAGGTGGAATAAGAATCTTTTTAGATCTGATAAAATTAAATGATGCTTTTTTACATGATCTGTTTCCTACCCCATTTATAGATGAAGTGTTGGAGAATGTAGGAGCTTAGGAAGCGTATTCATTCACAGATGGATTGTCGGGGTATCATCAGATTAAGATTACGTAGGAATATAGATATAATACAACCTTTGTGAAAAAATGGGGAAGCTATCAATACACAGTCATGCCTTTCAGATTGAAGAATGCACTAACAATATTCTCCAGAGTGGTTGTAGCATCTTTTAAAGAATTTATTCATAAGTTCCTAGAAGTATACTTGGATGACTGGACAATATTCATCTTATTGAAGAACCATGTTGAGACTTTATGTTTGATGTTGGATAGATGTAGACAGTACCATATCTCCTTGAATTTGAAGAAGTTCATTTTCTGCACACCATTTGATTTGTTTTTAGGTCATGCAATGTGTAAGCAAGGAATGTTGGTTCACCTTGCGAAGAGCATTGTGATTGTTTATTTTCCACCGCCTACTTCAATGCAATAGTTGCGAGTGACATTGAGACACACAGGGTACTACAAAAATTTCATCAAAGGATACCCACAGATCACAACCCCTTTGGAAAGGTTGCTGAAAAGGAGGTAAAGTTCCAATGGAAAGAGGAGTGTCAATAGAGTTTGGATACTTTTAAGTAGAAAATGGTCACTGCGCCAATTCTAGTTTTCCCAGATTGGAAGAAAGAATTCCATGTTCATGTAGATGCATCATCTATAGCATTAGGCATAGTTCTATCCCAATCGAGAGAAGGAGATCTAGATCATCCCATTGCATTTGCAAGTAGGAATTTATCAACTAATGAACAAAACTATACTACCACAGAGCGTGAATGATTGACAATGGTGTATGCACTGCAGGAGTTTATATATTATTTGATGGGATATCACTTTAAGATGTAAACATACCATTCTACGCTGAGATACCTAGTCAATAAGCTAGTGTTGGGGGGGGG
>ML790411.1:265398-277615 GCA_009831015.1 Picea engelmannii
TACCTTTTGTGTATGTGGCACATTATGGAGATCAAAGAATTGCTCCATCTGAAGTATCCATATGATTGGGTCCTTGCCATCAAACTTCCTCATATCAATCTTAGGAACATGGTTGGTCTTCAAACCAAAGTTGGAGTTTCTCCGTTCTTGATTCACCTTCCTTGTGTCCTCATCATGAATTTCATGGGATGTATTTTCACTTTCAAGTGTCTTCTCTGTTACGAAATTTTTCAATACTTCCATGATCTCCCCTTTTAAACCATCCATCTTAGTATCCAACATAGCTTCCATTGAATCCATCTTCTTTTGTAGTTCATTTATGTCCCTACACATTTCTTCACCTTCATCAAGAGTCCAAGTAGGATTTTCTAGAGGCTTATTTGGTGTAGAAGTTCCCTTTTTTGGTGGCATGTTGGCCAAGTATCACTTTTGAACCTTGATTTTGAGGTGGTTCTGCTAGAAAATATTTATTCTATTGTATCTCCCAAGTTTTGGCCCTTCTAGTATGAAAATTTATTTTATGTAGTTCTCTGATATTTCTTCTCTGCAATTCCATAGGTCTGATCAAAATTGGATATGCCAAGTGGAATTTATGGTAACTTCCCCACAACTTGCCGATTTTTGGCCTTTCCAGGAGATCTCACTTGTATAGAGTTCCCCGCACAAAATGATTAATATAAAATTCTGAAACTCACACCAAAAATACTACAGACTGTCCACGATCCAATGAAACTAGTCCCACTCAATTTGGATACTCTAGGAAGAAGTTATGATTGTTTTACTTGGAACACCTTCTTGAGACTAGTTGTTACACATCAAAATTACTCAACTGGATAAGTGTCGCATGTTCCTCTCAATTGTCATAAGTGTCACATCTTCCTTACAACTTTCGCAAGTGTCGCAAGTTGTTCGCAAGTGTTGCAAACGTTGTTCGAGCATACTGCCATAACGACGACACTAAGGAGGCACTTAAAACATCTCATACACTTGATTTGGAGAACTAAAGTCAAGGAACTCTTATCACCCGAGAAGAGCTCTTAAACGAAGGTTCTGAGGGTGAGCGCTCCCCTACATCAGCCTTAGGAGCGCTGGCGCTCCCCTATAAGGCCTCATGGAGCATTATAAATCTTGTCTACCCCTCTGAAGGAGAACTATCCACTTTTGGAGCGCTAGCACTTTCATTAAGGTTCCTAGGGAGCGCTAAAGCGCTCTGATGCCCCTTTTGGAGGAGTACTGCCTAATCTGAGGCAGTAGTTGGCCCGTTGAGGAGAATAAGGGGAGGATCCTTCAAGTTTAGAAGGCAGTTGCATTCGAATTCTTGGTTCCATCAAGGGATCCCTGATTTAAGGAGGAAGTTCCTCAACTTGTTCTAAAGATAACTCAAGAGGTTAAGCTCCTCTTAACCTATATAAGTAAGCTCTATGATGGTGAAAAAGGGGGGAGAATTGCTAGCATCAAACCTATGATCTCATAGGGAACTCACAGTCAGTCAAAGGAGAAGTGATCAGTGAAGCTGCTATCATCCAGGTTGTGGATATTTTGAGCAAGGGTTACACAAAGGGGATTTGACGAAGCTGTCGCATTCGCATCTATGTTTGTAAGTACTGCTGTCGTTATTCTCATCAATATGACATGCTTGGCCTATTTCTTTCTAGTTTGTGCCTGATCTCACATGAGCCTATCATTGATAGATAGATCTATTTTCAAGCTAACATCAATAGAGTAGGAAGTGGTTGTACTTTGTTTTTCTACAGGACTCAGCAAGGAGCGAGAGTTCGAAGCTCGATTTGGAGCGTGCAGGGACAAAAATCGATAAAAAAAGTACTGATGTTCCCCTTCCTTCTCATGTGCTAGTTTTTATAGATTTTAAAGGAAGTCAGTGTCCACGTTAAGCACTTCCTGTCTTAGAGTAGGGTCTATCTCTTTGAGGCAATCTACCTGTTCGCAGGGAGATTTTCCTACAATAGAAACTGGCAACTCCACTAGGGAGTCCTCAAATCGAAAATTCTTGTTTTGATTTCTCCTCATAGACCTTATTTTACCCCTTGATATTTTCAGACTTGGTTCAGTCCTCTTTTGATTGGTTTCATGAGCTGATTGGCTCCCTACCCCATCACACTCAGCCTAATTGTCGAAATTGAACTGCAATTTTTGAATTTTTGACATTTTTGAGAGCTTTTTGAACCTGGCGCCCCTGTCTCTGTGTTAACAGAGTGCCAACACTCCCTGAGTGCCTTACACAGAGCACTACAATGCTCCTTACCTTTGGAAACATAGCGCCAACCCTCTTTTGGCCAATAAACCTTCCAGAATTGCTTTTTCTGGGTTTTACCTTTATGTTTCTAATGCTGGGTCACCTTGTGAGTTAATCCTTCTTCCTTTCTAGCCTTTCCATCTATCTTCTTTGAAGAACGAACATCTTGCTGTTTGAATTTTGTAGCCTTCTTCACCATTTTTGTTGAGTTTTTCTATCATTTGGAGCCTGAAACCAATACATTGTCTTTCTCTCTTTTTCGACTGAGAAAAAACTCTGGTGAAAGTCATCAAAGGCCTACAGATCTTTTCATTTGGTTTTAGTTAAGATCACTGTTCTTCGACATTTTTTGGTGTGAATTTTGATTTCTCTTTGATTGTTTCTTTTCTCTTGCTTCTTGTTTTGATCACAATGAGAGGGTGTATTGTTTGTATGATTATTTCTTGTGTTGGTCTGATTTTCATTCATCCAAGAAGATAATTAGCAAGACGAGCATTGTTTTGAATTAATCATTATTCATATGCAAACAATAGAAGGAATATTCACGATTGATTGTGCATATTAGAAGGTATATCAAAAGTTTTAGCAACATATCAGGATTTGATTGAGGAAAATTTGTTTGAGGACATTCCTTATTTGTGCTTGTTAGTGAAAAGAACTCTCTCTCTCTCCCTTAGATAGATGTTCATCGAAAATAAATGACTGCTTATCATCTTTGATGCATTTTTGGGACTGAGTCATAATTCCATTCATTTCACTTCCATGCACCCCTTTTGAGTAAAGAACAACTATAAAATGAACGCTAATTAAAAAATTATCTAGAAAATTTTCTTTTCTAGGATCCTCCACCAGCAGTAGATTAGGCTTAGTACTTTGGATTAGGCTGTGAGCATAACTCTCCAAAGTTTCCAAAAAAAACATTATCATCCTGAGTTAGGGAGAGTCAAATCCAATTATTGTATAAGTTTGCCTGGGATCACCCTCTCACACAGGGGTTACGCACGAGGTTGCATTCGGGTGAGCTATGGGGACTAACCCTCCATGGTTTCAATGATTGTGGTGGTCATATCGTATTATGGGGATCGCTTAAAGGTAAATCCAGAATTATTGCATGGAAGCCTTTCAGTTGATTTCAGGCTTGATACCTTGCCCGTACGTTTGGATTAGACTGTCGACTGTTCCCGCCCAGGGGCTGACTGCGAATTGGTAACCTTAGTGGCCATAATCTTTAGGGTCTTACACAAGGTGACAGTGACGGGAAGTCTCACTGTACCTGGAGCAGACATTGGTCAAACTCACTTGGGCTCCTTGGAGGGTAAATCCATAATTACTGCGTGGAAGCTTGCACCAAGGCATAAGTCCGTTAAGCAGGTCGCCATTGTAACTGTTCCACCCTATTCCCACCCCTTATTGACTTGATCACGTGACATTGGATTTCATCACCAAATAGTATGGTCATCGAGAGAAGGTCCTGTTTGCTTGGTTTTGATTCTTAGATTCTATTAGCGCATGCTGTTTATTTTCGATAGTTGGCCATAGATCTTTTTCTCTGACTCTTTTTCACCAACATCGAGCCTCCATGCCGTTCATGGAGGCTACAGGGACTTCCTCCAGAAAATATGGAAGGAAACACCCCTTTACCCCCTCATTTTACGGAGGAATCTCCTCAACGGAGCGAGGTTCAAAACACTACAACTTTCCAAGAAGAAGTTCCCACTCCCTTAGAGAATTTTCGGATTGTTTCAGAGTCTCCAGAAGCTTTTCACATTCCAGAGGGGTATGAATGATGTGTCCTCCAACTCAATTCTGCTGGTGAATTTGTCGTCATCAATCCTTCTGACATCCTGGCTGGGTCTCATCAAAACCCTTTAGCCGATGACCCTTTTTGGATTGCAGACATTGTTCGAAGTCCACCGTGCATGGTGCAAGATCTTTATGGAACATGGGAAGGTGTTGATGCACCCATCTCCTACACCGTACCCCTAAACCATTTTACCGGTACCACCACTTTTACGGCTACACCACCCATTGGTCTGAACATACCATCCATTGGCCCAAGGTCTACTCTTCCCCTCCAGAAGGCCCATTCTACAATGGTCCCTCACATTTTGACTATTCCTGCCGGTAATGCGGTGGTCAACCAAGATGCGATTGGCACACCTATAACACCAATACCTACACTCCCTTTTGGGTTCAGAGCACTGATTACTCCCACTGCCACTACTACCCAAACCACTACTACCCAAGTTATGCCGGGAAGTTCCATACCTATCCAACAACCCAGAGGAACCGGTCTTGGTGGCCCTAATCCACTCGGTGGCATCGGTCAGTCATTTACATCTGGTTCTCAAATTCTGGGAACTCTACCTCAAGCTGGGGGGCATCCTCCCATCGGAGGACAAATTCCATTTAGGGGGCACCCTCATGCTGGGGGGCAGCCTCAATCCGGATCCTACCATCAACCATATGGACAAAATGTGTCTGCCACACCCAATCCGTGGAACATCCCTTTTTCGGGAAATCCACAGTTCTCGGTATGACACAATTTTCAGAGTCCGCAACAACCTCCTTATGGAAAAATGCCAAACCCAACCTATAACCCTCAAAACCCATCCAGTTATCCTCCGCTCACACATGCTCCTCAAAACACCTCAAATCCTGGGTACCCTGGTCAACACCAACCTCATACAAGAGGGCCCACTAGTTATAATTACCCACATGACCCGGTTGATACGAAATCGGATCTAGAAGCCTGATAGGGCTTGAAAAATGCTCAAAAATGAAAGTGCTTAGAATTTGATGAAACCAACACCATTGTGTCTGTCTCATCTTCTTGATTCCGATGGTATATTTACTTTTTCAAACATGCTCTGTATGCGAAAGTTATCGCATTCTGATCGGAAGCCCAAACAGGTAAAAAGTCAAAGGTCAACTGGTCAAAAAGTCAATGTTGATGACATTAACATGCTGACTATGCAGGAGATGATGTGGCACTCTCTGGCTGATGGTGATTGTGCAGGTTCACTGACAAGGCAGACATGTGGCAGGCAATTGGACCAGTCAAAAAATGACAAGTGGCATTAATCCGTCAAATCGGGAGATGCCACGTGGCCCAGTCATGGGCAGCCACGTGGCACCCAGTCATCAGTTGAAGTGGCTGTTTCAAAAAAAATTGTTTTTGGGGTCCATGGGATTTGAACCCATGACCACCACCAAGCGCAACACCTTAAGAAATGGTCTTTTGCCAATACACCAAATTAATTTTTATGTTATGAAACCCACATTATGAAATATGTTGCAAAGTATTGAATGGAGAGGGGCCAACGCTTGGCCATATGAACCCATATGACCCTGTAAAGGGGGTGCGCACTGGGAAGAAGGGGGATTGTGGCCAATTATAACTATAAATAGGGTTTTGTAACTAATTTTTGGTTTTTAATTGTAATTAAGCCTATTTTTAATGGTTTTCGGGAGTTATTGGGTAGTTTTGGAGCTTAAATTTTGGGAGGAAGTTGGAGATGAGAAACTAACTTCCCAGCTATATAAACAAGGCATGTTTGAGGCCATAAGGGGCATTCAGAGCAGAATAATGTTGAGGAGAAGCCAAGCCAAATCCATTTTGATGTAGAGAAGCTTTTGAGGAGGAGATGATGTCGGACCATTTTTGGGAGCTCCGGACGTCCGTTTTGCGTGCCGTTTTCTTTACATGGTTCTAGAGATCTGGAAGAACATGACCAGATTAGTCTTGTAGCCATTTAGCATTGCAGTGATTTACTTTTGAGCATTTGAACAGAAATAAAGAAGCCTCTCCCACAGAGAAAAGGCCCGGAGACGTAGGCAAAGTTGTGCTGAACTCTGTTATCAATCTGTGTGTTATGGTTTGCTATCTTTTATTGCATTTCAGATCTGCACATATGTATATCACTGTTATAATTCCTCTTCTTTCCTCATTCTTCACTAAGTTTTCTCAAATGGTTAATTAACGCATGCAAAAGTAAAACTCAACCATAAGTCATTAAAAGATCCTACGGATCAAGAGGTATCAGAGCTAGTTGATGTTTGGATTTGAGTTTTGCATGTTAACCAGGGAGAAGCTACAACATGGTGAAGGTGAGATTGTTGTAGAGAATCTATTAATTGGATTGAGAAAAGAGCTTCTCACAGTGAGAAGATGGCATCGGAAGAAGGGATTTCTCAAGATGAGAAAGAGTTCCGGAAAACATTCCTTGCTATGTCGGAGATGGTGAAAGTCTTGTACGAAGATTACTTGGAATGGAAGCGACCATTTTTGGGTGATTCTTCAAAGGACAAAAGTGAAGAGGAATAGGACCATCCTCAAATTCCTCCTTCACCTCCATCAACACCTCCTTCTTCTCCTTCTTCTTCAAGTTCAAGTTCTAAATCTAGTGGAAAGAAAAATGTTCATAAGAATAAACATGAAATGCCATTGTTAAAACTTGATGAAAAATTTGAGTTGCCCATATATGATGGTGAAGTAAATGCAGAAAAACTTGATAACTGGATCAGGCAGATGGAGGTATACTGCAGTGTGCAATAGATCAAGGATGAGGCCACACAAATCAAGTTGGAATCTTTGAGACTTACAGGTACAACTCTTATCTGGTGGCAAAGCAAGCTGCAAAAAGGAACACAAAATGTGGGTAATGTATTTCCATCATGGAAGGATTTCATTTCTACACTTAGGAAACAATTTTATCCTTTGGGTTATAAAGAAAAAGCAATAATTGAATGGCAATATTTAAAACTAAGAAAAGGAAAAACAATGCAATAATACACCGATGGATTTCGAAAAATGGCATTAATGTTAGACATTCCTTTGCAAATACAAGAAACCCTTATGAAGTATATAGGAGGTTTGCCTGCGCATATTAGAAACATTGTTTTCATGTTTGGACCCACTAACCTTGATGAGGTTTATGTTCAAGTTACGTATATTGAAGCAGGGAAAGCAAGTGTGTCAGTGGAATCGTCGTCTTCGAGGAAAGAGGACAAGAGGAAAAGGCATGGCAATGGCAAGAATGAAAATGCAGTGACAAAGAAAGAAGGAAAGCCCTCTTGCAAGCATTGCAATAAAGAGGGACATGATGAGGACAGATGTTGGCAGTTGCATCCCGAGAAGAGGCCAAAGTGGTTCAAAGAAAAGAAGGGAATGCAAACAGTGGCAATGACATCAAAACCCACCAAATTGGGATCAGATTCAGGCGATGAGTTAAAGATTTCATTGGTTGGTATGACAGGTAAAAATGGTGAAGAGATTGATTGTAGAAGCAATTTGTTTCATATAAGGGTTTTCACGCTTTAAAATGCGTGTGAGACAGGTTCATTTCAGAACGCCCCCTTGATAGGGTTTTCACGCATTTTAAAGTGTGAAAACCCTTATATGAAACAAATTGCTTCTACAATCAATCTTTTCACCATTTTTACCTGTCATACCAACCAATGAAATCTTTGACTCATCACCTGAATCTGATCCCAAGTCGGTGGGTTTTGATGTCGTTGCCACTGTTTGCGTTCCCTTATTTTCTTTGAACCACTTTGGCCTCTTCTCAGGATGCAACTGCCAACATCTGTCCTCATCATGTCCCTCTTTCTTTGATCTGAAATCAGATCCAGAAGACTGATAGGGCTTGAAAAATGTTCAAAAATGAAAGTTCTCAGAATCCGATGAAACCAACACCATTTCATCCATCTCATCTTCCTTATTCCGGTGGTATATTTACTTTGTCAAATGGGCTCCATATGTGAAAGTTATCGCGTTCTGATCAGAAGCCCAAATAGGTAAAAAGTCAAAGGTCAACTGGTCAAAAAGTCAATGCTGATGACATTAGCATGCTGACTGTGCAGGAGATGACGTGGCACTCTTTGGATGATGGTGATTGGGCAGGTTCTCTGACAAGGTAGACATGTGGCAGGCAATTGGATCAGTAAAAAACTGACAAGTGGCATTTATCCGTCAAATGGGGAGATGCCACGTGGCCCAGTCATGGGCAGCCACGTGGCACCCAGTCATCAGTTGAAGTCGCTGTTTCAAAAAAAATTGTTCTTGGGGTCCATGGGATTTGAACCCATGACCACCACCAATCCCAACACCTTAAGAAATGGTCTTTTGCCAATACACCAAATTAATTTTTATGTTATGAAACCCACATTATGAAATATATTGCAAAGTATTGAATGGAGAGGGGCCAGTGCTTGGCCATATGAACCCATATGACCCTGTCAAGGGGGCACGTGATGGGAAGAAGGGGGCTTATGCTCAATTATAACTATAAAGTGGGTTTTGTAACTATTTTTTGGTTTTTAATTGTAATTAAGCCTATTTTTAATGGTTTTTGGGAGTTATTGGGTAGTTTTGGAGCTTAAATTTTGGGAGGAAGTTGGAGATGAGCAACTAACTTCTCAGCTATATAACCAAGGCATGTTTGAGGCCATAAGGGGCATTCAGAGAAGAATAATGTTGAGGAGAAGCCAAGCCAAAGCCATTTTGATGCAAAGAAGCTTTTGAGGAGGAGACGCTCTTGGACCATTTTTGGGAGCTCTGGACGTCCGTTTTGCGTGTCATTTTCTTTGCATGGTTATAGAGATCTGGAAGAACATGACCAGATTAGTCTTATATCCATTTGGAATTGCAGTGATGTACTTTTGAGCATTTGAACAGAAATAAAGAAGCCTCTCCCACAGAGAAAAGGCTCGGAGACGTAGGTAAAGTTGTGCCGAACTCCATTATCAATCTGCATGTTATGGTTTGCTGTCTTTTATTGCATTTCAGATCTGCACATATGTATATGGATTTTATAATTCCTCTTCTTTCCTCATTCTTCACTAAGTTTTCTCAAATGGTTAATTAATGCATGCAAAATTAAAACTCAACCATAAGTCATTAAAATATCCTACGGATCACCGGTGATTGGCCCTACTGGTGTCCCCATGCCACACCAGCATTACCCACAGGTTAACTGACAACTACCTTTTCTAGCTACCCTTTACCTTCCAGACTTGTCTCGGTTAACGAATGATCCTATTTATCATTCTCCAGTTTGGCCAGCTATTCCAGCTAAACTTCCTTTTGATATCCCAAAATTCGACGGAAAGTCCGAAGAAGACCCAAACAACCACGTGATGACTTTCCATTTGTGGTGTTCATCCAACTCCCTCATGGACGATTCTATACGTTTGCGTCTTTTCCAACGAATGCTTATGGGTTCCGCGACGAAATGGTATATTGAATTACCGCGTGCATCTTTTCACGATTTCAACTCTCTCGCCATGTCTTTCCTCACGCACTTCCAATTACCTATTTGATACGAGACGGGTACTGAACTATTAACCTCCCTTCATCAGACGACATCCGTACATATCTCCGGTCATATCCATGAATGGAGATGACGATGGAGGCTAATCAAAGCGATCATTCTTGACCAATTGTTAGTAGAATGGTTCACTAAATCATTGCTACCCCAGATTGCTCATGATGTTGCCATGGGTGGCGTAGTCACCGAGGAAGAAGCCATTGCCTGAGCTCAGTACTTAGACTTAGTCTATTCACAATCCAGTACTCTGTATGAGTTGATACCGAATGCTACCCGTGCCACTAAAGATCCATCCAAACCATCATTTGCTTCCCACGTAGATGGAGTTATTGGCTCCGTCAAAACGCAATCTACTACCTAGTCGGCTGGAACAATCCAGCGGCCCGCTTCGAAAGTTGCTCCCAGCCCGACTGCACCCTCTTCTACCCCCCCTCAAACTCAAGTCTCTGATGTGAATGTGGTCCAATCAACCCCTTCACAATAACCTAGGGGCAATAAGAAAGCGAGAAACAAACCAAAGAAAAACAATAACAAACAACCAAAAAATCAACCGCAAACCCTTGCTGCCGAAAAACAACCACAACAAAAACTGAAATTCCCATGTCTCATTTGTGGTGACGATCACTACACCCAATACTGTCCACATCGCGATGAAGTGGCCAATATTTTTAAGAGAAATTCACAACCCACTGTGCTTACTCAAACCTTTCCATAGCAACAATATTTGGTTGCTCAAATCCTCACTGTTGGGGGCAGTTCCAACCCACCCCATGATGAGGCCTCGACAAGTGCCCACATTTACATGTTTAACGAGGTTAACCTAACCACTCACTCTGCGACGTATGACACACCAGTTAGACCTGATAAACCGAAGACTACTAATGGTTCTGTATCAGAGCTTTTACCATCTTCCATTAATCCTCCATCTGTTAGTCCTCCATTTGGGCCACTTTAGATTGAGAAACCTTCATTTGAATCTATCTTACGCCCTCCTAAGAGCACCATCCAGAAGTCTACCTTTAATCCTAATTCACGAGCTACCCAAAACTACAACATTGTAGAAGATTTGGCCTAAGCACCATGTGCTATGTCTGCCTTGGAAGTTCTACAACACTGTCCCAATCAACATAGAACGCTCTTAGCTGCTATCGATGCTTTTGACCCCGAGTCATCAAATAATCTCACGTTTAATCTGGATGATCATCAACCACGACTCTCCCACCAACTAGCTTTCCAAATCAATGTTGTTGTTCACAATCAACAAATCCATCGAACTATCCTGGATGAGGGAGCCTTTACTTGTGTCATGTCCTTAGCTTGTTGGAAGGGTTTAAAATCGCCTGCCCTTAACAAATCTGCTATGATTTTACGCACTTTCGATGGATGAGGTTTTCATCCTCATGGATTACTACAATCCTTAGCCGTTCAGTTGGGAGACAAAACTATTACCATTGATGTCAAGGTGGTCGATGCTCCCCTTGATTACAACTTATTACTCGGAAGAAGTTGGTTCTACGCTATGACTGCCGTCGCTTTGTTAGTGTTTTGATGTGTACAATTACCCCATCAAGGCAAAATTGTCACCATCGATCAACTTGATTTCTGTACACCCGACGCTCGCATCCCTGCTACCAACAAAATTCCATTTTTGGGAGACCACCCAATTACGTATGAAAGCATTGGTGTTGTCTTACTGAAATATTCTAGCCTTATGGGTACTTTCCTTACACGACTTCCACCCACCGCGCATCATATTTCCACTGTCAATATGATCTCGACTATGCCTTATCAATCCTTGGAATCATCTGACCCTTGGATTGTACCTAGTCCTTTGGAATTTGATGTGCTCGGTGACACTATTCCACTTAGCCCAACCAAGGCCGCATATGTAGCTATTCAATTTGCCTCTCCCTCTTTGGACAATCCACATTTGTTGACACCGGATGCATACTCGGTGCCCTCATGGTTAGATTCCCTATCGTTCGCTGTTGATTAAATTTCCCAGATTTTTCCTTCTGACGAATCTATTATGGAAATGCTTAGCATTGATGATCTGCCTTGGGATGATAACCATCATCGATCCTCTTTTATTTCGCCTTTGGAAGAAATTCATCAAGACATATGCTCTGTCTTCCCTCCTGATGTTACCAATGTTCCGCAATCTCCGATCCTCACACAAGATACTCTCTCTGAGGGGAACATGGGGAACATCTCTACTACGATCGTTATTGATATTTCGATCAAAGAAGGTGTTGTGTAAAACATTCATCTTGGTGCTAATTGCACACCCGAAGAAGTGGTCTCTTACACCACTTTGTTTAAAGAATTTTGCGATGTCTTCACATGGAGTTACGAGGAAATGCCAGGGATCGACCCTTTCAGTGTCGTACATGAAATCAATGTTGGACACGCCTACCACACTTAGAGGGGGGGTGAATGAGTGTGGGGATCTTTTTCCCAAAACTTCCCTCTTGCACAAAAACTCATCGATTAGCATTCAACATTTATTCATTACCCATTGTTGTCATTTATAACCAGTTAGATGTGAGCACATATCAGCAACATATATCAGCAATATATCATCAACAAGTCATCACCACAATGAACACAAAGAACACAAGATGTATGTACA
>ML790411.1:307302-318259 GCA_009831015.1 Picea engelmannii
AATGGCCTAAAGCCGACATAAATAAAATAACATTACTAATCTAAATTACAACTAATGGCCTAAAGCTGACATAAATAAAATAACATTACTAATCTAATATGCCCCAATTAAGTGGTAATGAGCCAATATTAGGGCTTAACAGTGAAGATATTGTTGATTTAAAATAAGCCATTTTTTAGGGTTTTTCGTGACGACGACGAGACTGTAGAGTTCTTAAATTTTCACAAAGTGCTCAGATTGCTACCATATCAGATCCATTGGATAGATAATTTTGGTATCTTATATGTGGTATTTCCAAGGGATATTTTCTCTGAAATCATGACAACCATCAAGACAACAATTCAAGAGTTCAAATTTTAAATGCAACATATTCAAGAGAAATGTATTCAAGAGCTCAAAGTTGAAATGCAACATATTCAAGAGGAATGTATTCAAGATTCCAAACTTGCAAGACAATAAAAGTATATTATGGACATATATTATCAAGAAATATATGCTTGGTATGATTATGAGATGATTTTGATGATTGGTATATGGATAGTTGTCATTTTGGGGATGACAACCACTTTCATATTTTATTTGACGAATCTACTCCACCTTTTGTAGAGAAAATCAATGTAACAAATCAGGAGCCAATTATGATTACCAATGTACATCCTACATATTCTACAATGGTATTATTCCATCCAAATTTAGCTATGACCCTTTCTCACTATGTGTATGGATCTTCTTATTTGGATCCACATGACATGTGTCAAAATTTGGAGCATCATTTTCAGTTGGTTATTGGGTTCAGATATCTTCCGCATGGAGTTCACATAAGAATTTGTACATGGGATCTCGGTTTACAATGGTGATTGGACTACAATAGAAAGGTGGCTTTAATTTCTACATGGGACCCTGGTTTTCTATTCTACTTCAACATTATGGTCCACACTTATTGTTGGCATAGGGGAAGACCCAAGGTTCAACTCTAACAATGCACCAACAAGCCCTAACTACTGGCCCTTTTGGCAACACCTGCAAAGCATATGCAATCTCACCCAAAGTAGCAATAGGGGGTTGCAGGACACAGGTGTCTACAACTAGAGGAAATGCAAAGTGGATCCAGGGAAACTCACAGATCTAGTTATTCTTTACCGACTTAATCCTACTTCGCACAGTATATCTTAGATCTAACAAAACAACACTATAACAACATATGAAATGATAGAGATAATCAACAACAATCACACATAATGGAAAGATATACGTGGTTCACCCGCTCTCTAGGGATACATCCACATAACTATGCTTTATAATATATGAGATGAAAGCATACAGTTCTATATGTGCTCTTAGCTTGTATATCTCTCTTTATTTCTCTTCTTCTCTCCCCTCCCTGTGCACCCAGCTACAAGGGTTGATATTCGAACCTAGATGAATCTCTTACAACACAAACTTCTCTCTCAACAATAACAAAAATCACTCATCATAACATAATCTAACCCATCCCAAGTCCTCTTGACCTTTATTTATACATTACAATGATTCTCGAACAACCTTAGGCTGAAACCTAGGTGTCAAAACCCTAAATACCAAAACACTAGGTGTCTGAAACCCTAGGTCAACTTGACCCTCATTTTTAGGGCTTTGCCAACCCGTCCTTCCTTCTTTCCCACGAGGTGCTCCAAAGAATATATTGGTGGATTTTTCCTCTTGTTGAGTTGTCCATGATACATCTTCCTTGCTGATCTATCTTCCTCGATCTCCTTGTCGAACGACTTGATTTCTCTTACTTCGCTCCGTCTTTTCTTCTCTTTTGGCCACTTCGACCCAATCTTAGTTATCTTGTCTTCCGTGCAGTTCACACTTCATAATTTTTCCTTATCTTTTTATTCCTTCCATGACCAAGGGACAACAGACCCCCAACACTCACATGTGACTTGTCCCGAGGCACTTCAGGTCTGAATCTTCTGTTTTCTTCATCTGTAGACTGCGTGAGGTAGCCTGTGCTTTCTTCTCTATCCTTGTCTTCCCTATGCAGACTGTATTTTCTTTGTTTGGTACCCAGTTTCAACTGCACCTAGTACCTAGACCCTTCTTCTCATGCTTTTATGGAAAGATGCAAGGAAGTTGGTTGTCGTAGTACAATTTCAACCGGCTCTCGTTCACTAAACCTTCCTTCCACTCTCCATTCAATGTCTTCAGCTATGAAACTCCTCCTTTTGTAACATATGCGACCTCAAATGGCCCAAGCCAATGTGTTCTAAACTTCCATGGATGCTTCATGAACTTGCTGTCATATACCAATACCATATCTCCTTGCTTAAAGTATTTCTTCTTGATATGTCTGTCATGGTAAGCCTTTTCTCGTTCCTTTTGTACCCGCTGATGGCATTCTTCAATAAATTTGTCTTCTTCTAGTTCTACCAACTATGCAAGCCTCTCTTGAACAACGCCAGTGGCATCCATATCTGTGAATTCTTCAATTATGAAACTAGGAGCCAAATATTCCATAGGGACAATTTGTTCTAGACCATAAACCAACTTAAAGGGAGTCTACATTGTCAACTTCTTGCAAGTAGTTCTATAGGCCCATAGCACTACTGGTACTCTCAAATCCTAGTTGTCCCTGTTCACACTGCAAATATTCATCAGCATTGTCTCCAAGATCTTGTTGAAAGATTCGACCATCCCATTTTCTTGTGGATGGTAGGGAATACTCTTCTAATGGTGGACTTCAAATTCCCGAGTCAAAGCTTCGATAGTCTTTTTAATAAAGTGTGTACCTTGATCTCTCATCAGGGTCTTCGATCATCCAAACCTGGTTATGATATCATCAACTATAAATCGTGTAGTTGTAGTTGCACTACATTCCTTTACTGCTCTTGCTTCTACCCATCTAGTCAAATACTTTTTCACAGTGATGATGTATCTATCTCTCGTGTGCTTTCCTGGTGGGTTAATAGGTCCCACGAAATCAATAGCCCATTTATCAAATGCCTGTAAAGTTAGTTGTGGTGATAAAGGCATATAATCTCTTCTCAAAGGTTTCCCAACTCTTTGGCATACATTGCAGGCTCTGTAGTATTCTTTAGCATCTTTATGTAAAGTAAGCCACCAAAGGTGAGCTCTAAGAATCTTCTGCGCTATTTCTTTCCCTACATAGTGTCCTCCTGTGATGCCTTCATGTGATTTTTTTAGAATCAGTGGCCTCTCTTCCTCCATAACACATCTCCTTAGGATCTAATCAGGTCCCATCTTGTATAGCTGTCCAACTATAAGTGAAAAATCTGCAGTGCAAACTACCAGCTATTTTTTCTGAATGATTGTAGATTTGCAAGGTGCCATTCCTGTTGATAATAACTAGACTATCTAGGCGAAGTGATCATCAACCCTTATGATGGCTAGAAATCGTGCATCTGGTAGTGCATCCACCAAACTAGTAGGTTCCTCTCCACGCTCCAACCTAGACAAGTGGCCAGGTCCCTTGTTCATTCTCCCTGGCTTGACCATTATTTCAAAATCATATTCCTAGAATAGCAATAACCATATGCATATAATACCCCCTAACACTAGATTTTTGAATAGGTATTTCAACTCAGAGTGATTAGTGAACATCTTAAAATTTCCTCCCAACAAGTAGTGTCAAAAATTCTGCAGCATGTACACCATTGCTAAACCTTCTCTCTCAGTGGTAGTGTAGTTTATCTCAGCTGTAGATAGATTCTTGCTAGCAAAGGCTAACAAATGGTCAATATATCCTACTCCTGGTTGTGCTAACACTGCTCCTAGTGCAATAGATGAAATGTCAACATGCATGTGAAATTCCTTGCTCCAATCTGGGAAAACCAGAATAGGCACAGTAACCATTTTCTGTTTCAGTGTGTTGAAGCTCTGCTGACATTCTGATGTCCATTGAAATTGATAATATTTCTTTAATAAATTCTCCATAGGTGTTTTAATCTATGCATAGACCTTAATGAACTTCCTATAGTATCCAGTATGTCCCAGCGCAGTGCACAGTTGTCTGACTGAGGTAGGGGGGGTAGATCAACAATAATGGCAATCTTGGATGGATATACCAGCAACCCCTTCTTACACACAATATTCCCTAGAAACACTCTAAAAAGTGAAAAGAAGATGCACTTCTTCAGGTTCAGGGAAATCTGACATTGCTTGCACTTATCCAACATTAGTCTTAAACATTCAATATGGTTTTGTAATAAGCTAAAAACAGTCCAATCATCAAAATATGCTTCCAAAAATTTGTGTAAAAACTCCTTGAATGCTTCGGCTACAACCCTATAAAATATTATTCGTTCATTCTTCAATCCAAAAGGCATCATTGTGTATTGGTAGGATCCCCATTCTGTTGCAAATGTGGTGTTGTGGTGATCTTCCTTGGCAATCCTGATCTGGTGATAACCTGAAAATTCATCTGTGAAGGAGTAAACTTCATGACCTCCTACATTATCTAACGCTTTGTCTGTAAACGATGTAGGGAATGGGTCATGCAAACAATAATAATTCATCTTCTTGAGATCTACACAGATATTGATCTCTCTTGTCTTCTTATCTTATACCACCATAGGGATAATCTATTCCGACTCTTCCACAGGTTCCATGATTCCTGCTTCCAACATCCAGTCTAGTTCAATCTTCACTTTCTGCTTATATTTGGGATTCAATCTGTAGGGTCTCTTCTTAACTATCCTGACATCTGGCTTCAAGGGGATATTCATCTTTCCCATGGGCCCTTTTATGCCCTTCATATCAATGAACTTGGTTGGGAACAAGTCCTGATATTCATACAGTAGTTCTGTGATCTTATCAATGGTGGCATCATCCTAGTAATATCCAATATTAGAAAGCTTAGGTGCTTTCTCTGTTCCAATATTAACTCTCTTTATTTTGATCGGCTATCCAATGAAAGGTAGTTCGACTCCCGATCCTTCTACATATCTTTGTCCTTCTGTTTCTATGATGTTCACATTCCTAGGATTATAATCTTCATCAACATTGATATTGTAACATCCTTACAATTTTTGAAGAGGTTTAGTCCATTCATCCTCTTCTTTATCAATAGGGAGGTTAGGTTCCTCTTCAAAGACTTTCTATCTTACAACTTGTAGAGCTTGATCTACTGAAGGGTACTGGCTTTCAAATGAAAATGTAGTTACAAAGTTTTGAGTCAACCGTACTGATATGAAGTGGTGAGGCACAGTTCTTCTTCAAGATACCAATTGATAGGCATTGTGTCCAAAGTGTTGATGAAATTATGTTCCCACTGTTCTTGAGGAATGCTTCTCCATGCCTCCTCACAACCTCACACATGGTCCTTCAGAAAACTTTGACCTTTGTATCGAACTTCACATCCTTCTACTTGTTCTGAGAAACACACTGCCATCAAAGTGCGACATTGCATCCAGTCCACGATGTTCTTTTTATGTGTCCCCCACCATCTTGCTGGAGTTGCTTTCAAAGCCTCATCCAATGCCAACAATCTCTGTTGTACTGGTACAATTTCTTCAAAATCTGATAAGAATGTTTAAACCATCAAATGTGGGAAGATTTCTTACTTCTGTGCCAATCCAACGAACTTCTCTTGTCAATCTAGCACACCTCCACACAGAGACTTCATACATTTTGTTTTTCCAATTCTCTAGTGCTTCTTCTGAGTTTAATGAGCATGTGTTGTCACTTCGCCAGCTTAAAGTCCCATATGTTGTAGGGTTAATGTAATCCTATTGTCTCGCTGTCAATTTATATATATTCTCTATCTCATATGCATGATATTCTTCTCTGATGGGTTTTGTGTATCTTTGACCTTCATCAGGATCCAGAGGTGAAATGACCCTAAGGCCATCAAATTCAAACATCATTCTTCTTTTCTTTAAGTCAACAACAATATAATTGTTGAAATCCCAATCAATGCCTAACAACGTAGGATAAGGACAACTATCTTCAACTATCTCAATCACCTCGAAGTCCACAAATGTTCTTACCCCGTCGATGTCCACATGAACATGCTCCAGTCTCCCAAAAGGGATTACTGTCTGCTGATTAGCCATCCTAAACCTAATAGGTGAGTAAATTAACTTAGGTTTTCCCATCACTACCTAGGTCTGCTTCGTCATAATATTAACTTCTTATCCTAAGTTGAGGACCACATAATCTATATCATAGTCTCTAATCTGTGCATTAAGGTGTAGTTCCGTATTTTTCCTTCTCTTTTTGGATACTTGATGTACTGCTCTATTCAATAGAGGGTCTACCTTTCCTGGTTCACACTATCGAATCAAGTGTTGTAGTTCTTGTATGGCTCTTTCATCCTTAATCAAATCAATGAACGTATATAAGAAACTAACAAGCTTGCTTACCTATTTTCCTTCTCCCGATGATGCAGACTGATCGAATTCCAGAGGCATCCCACATTATCTCACTTCTGGTTGTGCCTTTGATGAAGAAACTTGATCTCCTCCAAATTATCTTCTTGCCTCTTCAAATATCTTCTTTTCTTTCCTCAGATCAAACTCAGGGTTCTTCTCTGTAGTTCTTCTGACCCCTGATTCATCTGTAGTCTTTGCTGGAGTCATCCTGTCTTCTCATGTAGTAGCACCTCCTCTAGTGTTAACAACGACTCTAGGATCTACTTTGTGAGTTTCTACTAAGATCAATTGTACTTGTGGGTTTCCTCCTCATCTCTCCTAAATTTTGGCTAACAATGTGGGACAATCTTCAATAACATGTTAAAATGAGTTGCAATAGCTGCAAGTGGTGCAAGAGTTCTGACAGTCCCTTGCCAAAAGTCCCGACTGTGCGCAACTATAACAAATGATCTGACCTCGACCTCGACCCATACCTCCTTCTCGTCCTCTTCCTCTAAATCCACCGTGAGGGTTAAATTTTTCTCTTCCTAGAGACTTAAATTATGTAGTATTTCCTTCTTGCTGTACTTCGCCTTGAATTCTATATGTGTCTCTTGATCTTTCATGCAAGAGGTCATAAGCCTTACAATCTTTCTCATCATGCCTTGCATATTTACAAAATGTGCAGTAAAGGTTGGTAGGTGTCTGGACGTATTTTTGCATGTAATGGCATTCACCAGGGCGATGTCGATTTCTACATACCTCACACCAAGGTAGAGTAACCTGCTTCAGAGGTCTCAAAGCTCCCGAAGTCAAGTAATCATGGAATAGAGGACAATTCTCCTTGTCATGGCCCTTTGATTTTCATTTGATACACCATATATATTCTCTTTTATCTTTTCCTTTATCCTTTTTCATATCTTCGACCTGTAGTGACAAGCTAGTTAGTTGACTCAAAATTTGACTCATACCTGAGCTGGATTCTCCCATAGGAGTTGATTCTAGTTTCATAAATATCTCCAATTCCTCGGCTTACAAAGCGATCTTCTGTTGTGTGGTAAAAGGGAAACAATGAACCATTCTTTATTCTGTTCGTCTGGAATCTAAAAACTCAAATGCCCCGTTAGGGTCTTAAATCTCTGATCAAACTCCCAAACAGGTTCAACTACTCTCTACTTGATTTCTTTCAGCTCTGTAATGCACTGCGACTCCGACTTGGGTTTCTTGAATTCGAAAATTAATGCAGTCTTAATGTCATTTAGTGGTTTAGGCTGTACAAATCCTTGGATGAACTTCATGTACCTGATCAATGTGCGGTCTCTCAGGGTAGTACTAAAATGATCTCTTTTAACAGCTTCTTCAGTGATGTTCTTAATACTTCATACAACTTTGCATAAGAACCAATGTTGACCAGGATCTTCATATCCATCTCCCCTAAAGGTGGGTAACCTCATATCATATACCATAGATATTCCTAGGGTTCTTGAATAAGTATGTACTGAACCACTTGTAGGAGTGCTTTGATAACTTAGGTTACTCTGGTTACTTAATGTTGCTAAAACAACAGGAGGAGTAATAGCACTTACTTCAATAGTCTGTGCAGTTCTTGAATTTTATGACTCTTCTCGGCGAGGTTCTTCATTCTTTCCTTCTTCTTCCCTAGAGGACTCTGAATTTTACTCGTTCAATAACTCTTCTTCTTCTCCACTGTAGAACCCTTGTTCCTGTGCTGATGGTTCATGATTATTCTCAAACAAGTTCACTAGAGGAACTTCTCTAAATGATCTCCCACTGTGCATGTGTCCAACCTCTTTGTCATTGTCGTTGTTCAAGTTATTGAACATTACATATTTAATCCAACCGATTACTATATCTTCAATATGTTCTTCTCATGCAATAACATCTTGATCTGCAACTTCAGAAAATGTAAAAAATTTCCTCTAGGTACCTTAAAGAAATATCTCTTTGCTTAGCTATATGATTCTACTCTATCAATAGCAAACTCAGTAATGTACCCTCCAATGGTACTATCAAACCAATGATTTACTTCTCTTGACACAATGCTATCAACTCTCTTGACCTTCTTGATCAACGTCGATGTCCAAACCACAGGTGGTTTGAGTCTGATTTCAAATTGGGTATCTACTAATTTGGCTAGCCACTCATATAGTTCATGAATTGCTCCAAAGAAAATCTGTGTATATTGGTAAAGATATAATTTCCCAACCAATCCTCTATGCTAAGATTAGGGTTCTTGTTCTGGGCTTATGCGAAGTCCTTTTCTTGTTCTTCTATCCACTTTTGAATCTTTGTCTTCGATGGAAACCACCTTGACATTCCCTCAAG
The DNA here is from genome assembly GCA_009831015.1 of Picea engelmannii. Taxonomy (NCBI): domain Eukaryota; kingdom Viridiplantae; phylum Streptophyta; class Pinopsida; order Pinales; family Pinaceae; genus Picea; species Picea engelmannii. Next base: position 316,002 of record ML790411.1, read on the forward strand.
AAGATCCCGGTCCCGAAAATGAAACCATTTGTTGGAATAGGGGCAAACCCAGGGTTCAACTCTAATAGCGCACCAACAAGCCCTAACTACTGGCCCTTTCAGAAAAACCTACAAAGCAGATGCAATCTCACCCTTAGTAGCAATAGGGGGTTGCAGGACACAGGTGTCTACAACCAGAGGAAATGCAAAGTGGATCTAGGGAAACTCACACACACATATCTAGTTATTCTTTACTGAATCAATCCTACTTCGCACAATATATCTCATATCTAACAAAACAACACTATAAGAACATATCAAATGACAAAGATAATCAACAACAATCACACATAACGACAGGATATATGTGGTTCACCCTCTCTCTAGGGATACATCCACAGAATTGCGCTTTATAATATATTAGATGAAAGAATACAGTTCTATCCGTGCTCTTAGATTGCATATCTCTCTTTCTTTCTCTTCTTCTCTCCCCTCCCTTCACACCCAGTTGCAGGGTTGATCATCGCACCTGGCTGAAGATATTACAACACATACTCCTCTCTCAACAATAACAACAATCACTCATCATAATATAATCGAACCCATCCCAGGTCCTCTTGACCTTTATTTATACATTACAATGACTCTCGGACAACCTTAGGCCAAAATCTATGTGTCAAAGCCCTAAATACCAAAACCCTAGGTCAACTTGACCCGTGTTTTCAGGGCTTTGCCAGCCTGTTCTTCCTTCTTTCCTGCGAGGTGCTCCAAAGAATCTATTTGTGGATTTTTCTGCTTGTTGAGTTGTCCACGATCCATCTTCCTTGTTGATTTTTCTTCCTCGATCTCCCCATCCAACGACTTGCTTTCTCTTACTTCGCTCTGTCATTTCTGCTCTTTTGGCCACTTCGACCTAATATGTTAAGATCCTAACCCGCACATAGGTAGATCAATGTATTCAGATGTAATAAAGGTCAATATTAATAAGGCATTTAAATAAAATAGAATAAGGCGGATGTAAGAAGACCTAATAGAAGCTTCCACTTCTAGAAGGATCTTCCTCTAGATGCTTCTCTTAATAGACATATTTAGTATAAATAAGGGGTGAGGGTATGTGAACCCTAGATGAGAGATTATTGTAACAGAGCATTGCTCGACTGGAGGTTTCCCCCTCGAAGAGGCCTGTGAACATTGCTTTCTAAATCAAAGTTCTTTTTCTATTGCTATTTCGTATATCATTTCTGTGTATTGTGAAGATTATGCTGGATATTTTATTGTTATTCTACCATTTCTAGCATTTTATTTCTATTCTGCATATTTTATATATCTGGTATCTTGCAAGTGGTATCAGAGCACTTTCCTTGGCAGAAATTGTGGGTATTTTTTTTTAGGGTAGAGATGTATTCCAACGTCTTTAAGCCACAGATATTTGTCGTTACGCGCATAAACCCGCGGTTGAGGGATTCATACATGTAGGAAATACAAGTGGTTCTTAAGCGCACGTCTGTTGGCCACCCTTGTAACCCTTGTTGGCACCCCTTCGAGTGGTAGCACATCAGACAACACCTATGTAAGGATCATCCTAGATTTCCTGAAGCTCTCTTTAGATAAACCTATCGACTGTTGGACTGCTATAGTGTCACCGAGAACAACACTCGGGAAGATACTCTCTAGTACCTGGGTAGTCGGGTAGTACGACTAAGGGTACGGTCTATCCTCCTTAGTTAGTGCCCTGAGATATTGGGCCGAGTACTACTATTGGACCCCGCACATATATCAGAGAGCTATAGCACAGGGAAAACCCTTGTCTGTAGAACCCTTGAATACCTAACCCTTGGGGAACATAAACAACAACATAAACAAATTCAACCGGCGAGATCTATTGACGCGCATATGTGTTTGGGTTGCTAAGTAAATACTCTCTGGTTCATAATTTGGGGATTTCAGCACTGTAACATTCTTCAGACCAAAGGATAACCCCGCAACTATAAAAAAAAAGAAGAAAAAAAAAAAAATTTCTGGAAATTTTTTCACCATTATTTGAGACCTATTCCATTAGATTCATCTCTTCTCCCTTATCACTTTCATCCATATCATTTTTCTGCAAAAATTTCTGATCCCGCCTACTCCCTTTTTAGTTCACCCATCATCATGGCCCATACCTGTAGCCAAGAACTAGAGTCTCGCTTCAACACCCTGCAATCTGGTTTCCTTGAGACCCAACAAGAAGTGCAACAACTTAGTGCTACTATTGCCTCCCGTGATGCCTCCATAAATGC
>ML790411.1:325770-353017 GCA_009831015.1 Picea engelmannii
GGTGATCTTTTCCTTGTCTGAAAAATTATGAACAGAGAAATAACCTTCTAGCAGATTTAACCATTTATCTAGGGCATCTGCATCTATTTGACCTTCAAATACGGGAATATAAAAATTAACCTGTACCTTGAAAGGTGAGGTGCGTCCAAAGTGGTCTCTTGATGAATATGCTCCTGATGCTATCAGCGGGCGTTGAAGGATGTGGAAAAAATTCTCCATCATTTCGTCCCTCTGTCGCGTGAGAGCTTGCTCAAGCAACAGACTGATAGGATCGTCTGCTCCATCGTTTTTCTTTTCTTCCGCCATTGAGGGTTTCTTGGGTGTGCGAGAGTGATTGTCCTCAAGAGAGACAAGCTTGAGACCCAAATTGCTATACTCGGACCTCGTCGGGGACATGCACTGAAAAACGATCAAGAGCAGCCTGCTCTGATACCACTGATCCAGATTATTTTCGGCACGAAATGAGAGCGGAGATATAATAAAGAAATGGACAGAGATATCGCTTATAACCAGTAATATAATAGAAATATATCAGAGATGCAACCATAAATGCAGAGATACAGTAATACACGATTTCTATTAATGAAAGAAATGTACAGAGACTGTAAAAATACAGAGTGAAAGGCTCGCTAGAATGGTGGCAGCTTATCTCTGAGAAGAGATGTGACGGCTACTTGCATTCGCAAGAAGATGGTTACAATGAGGCTATAGAGGCCTTTCTACAATAATCAGGAATGCCAAAATTCCTAGACATCCAAAAACCTAGCCCTAGGAGATGAAGCGCCAAAAGTCATGTGGGCCCTGTTTGGGTAAGTGAGTACATCAACTTCCCGGGGTCGTAACTTTTGCATACGATCTCCGTTTTAGGCGTGTGATAGCTCGTTGGAAAGGTATTATCGAGGATATTCATTTTTGGGGCTCAATCATGCCTTTGTCTATCATTGAGAACCTCTATCTAGAAAAACCTTCATTTGGACCCTCAAAATGGCCCCAGAAGTTAAAACCTGCTAAAAATAGTAAATTGCCAAAATGGCCAGAAAACTGTTTTGAGCCATTTGGAAAAGGTGAGTGGCCACCGATATCCACCTGGATCAATAATATGATCCATTGTATGGTGTTTCCCTACCTCAATGGTTTTCTCATAATAAATTGTGGTTTTTTCTATATTGATTTTTGAATATTTATGGTGTTTTGTATGCAAGTATTTGGTTCTTAACAAAAATAAATATTTGTGCATTTATAAAAAACATGAGTTCATAGTATATAGCAATTGAACTCTAAAATGAACTCTAAATGAAACCTTAGTAAGCTAGTGTGGTGAGCAATTTCACGTGTTAAGATTTTAGAGTGAATTTAGTAATAAAAATGTGTTATGGCACTGACTTATATGCTTTAATTTGAAAGTGAAAATTTGTAGTGGCTTATGTGCTTTATTTTAAAAGTAAAAAAATGTAGTGGCTAATTACTTGTAAAGTGAAAGATAAAGTGAAAATTGGTAGTGGCTAATTATTTGTAAAGTGAAAGTTGGTAGTGGTTAATTACTTGTAAAGTGAAAATTAGCTAATTATTTTGAAAGTGAAAATTGGTAGTGGCTAATTACTTGTAAAGTGAAAATTGGTAGTGGCTAATTACTTGTAATGTGAAAATTGTGCTTTATTTTGAAAGTGAAAATTTGTAGTAGCAAAATTGGTAGTGGCTAATTACATGTAAAGTGAAAATTGGTAGTGACTTTATTTTGAAAGTGAAAATTTGTAGTGACTAATTACTTGTAAAGTAAAAATTGGTACCGACTAATTACTTGTAAAGTGAAAATTGGTAGTGGCTTTCTTTTGAAAGTGAAAATTTGTAGTGGCTAATTACTTGTAAAGTGAAAAGTGGTAGTGGCTAATTACTTGTAAAGTGGATAAAGTGAAAATTGGTAGTGGTTAATTTGACCATATTTCCTTGTAAAGAGAAGGTTAATACAATTGTTTGGTGATGGAGTCCCAATTTTGGAACAAAATAGCTCTTTTGAGTCAAAGAGGCACAAACCAAGCGTTTTAAGTGTTTATTGTATATAAATTAAAGTAGGTATTTTGAACCAAAGAGGCACACACCAAGAGTCTTAAGTGTTTATTGTGTAGAAATCATGGATAGACATAATGAAAAATTACAAGAACAAGTGCATGAAGAAGATGTGCATTTTAAAAGAAAACCATTTTTTAATGGAAATTTTTCATGGTCCAACTCAAGGAGGAATCAATAAAAAGAGAGGTAGAAATAATTCAATTTTACACTAGGATACAAGAGATGAAAGTTCAAGAGATTAAAGTTTAAACACATGATGTACAAATTATGACAAATAGTTTTGAGAACCAAACTATTGATGCACAACACAAACAAATGGAGATATTATCAAGAAACATGAAGACTCTAAGAACCCAAATGACGAGGTTTTTCTTGCAAGTTTTGAAAAACACACTAGAAAAATAGGTTCAAAGCTTATAAAAATGATAAGATATGATGGAAAAGGGATTAGTAAAAATGAACAAGTCACAATTGAATCAATATAGGTCACAATAAGAATGAAACATATAGATCTAGGTTGTAGTGATGTAACAACCAATGATATAGGTATGTGCTCCAAAGAGGGCACCAAATTTGTGAACAAAGAGACTTATATAGAAAATGAATCTTTCACAAGGAAATAATGCAATGAATGTAATTTCTATGGTGGCAATAGACACTGCAAGACAAAATGTTGGACCTACACCCTGGCATAAATTGTGGCACAAAGAAATTGACAAGAAGTTTTGGTCCAAGACCACTATGAAGACAAAAAAAGGTTTGGCTTCCTAAAGCAGAGTTGTTAAAACTTATTACAAAGCTTGGTAAGTTGAAATATTGTGAAGATGTTTTTTGATGTATTGATATTTGTTCACCTTGTTTGCACTTGAATGGTTAAAAGTTAACCATAGAAAATATTGGAGACTACGCAGGTTGACTATTGAGATGGTTAGGGATTAACCACATGCAAAAGCCTTTGGATGAATGTTCATACATGTGACAATATTTCATAACACCAAGACAAGTTCATGCATCAGAGACCCCCAAGAATATTATATGTAAATGGGTACCTAATAAGTCTCAATAAGCGACACCCATATTGTGAGTCATATTTGAGTTTTCATTAAAGGGAAAACATCAAAGGGGGGTGTTAGAGTAATTGATGTGTGTATTATTATAAAAGGTGAATGTGTGAGATTCTTATAAAGATGAGAATATTCTAGAGATCAATCATTGTGGAGGATAAGCATCTCTATATATTCATGCATATGATGTAAGTTTGTGAGTGTTTGGTTTATTCAGTATTAAACTTCTCTCTTGTGTTTGTTGTCTTATATTTATGATGTAGTGACATGTGCTATTTTTCATGGAAGATAACACAAAACACTACATCATAAACATGGGGAAGAAATCGAATACTTAATAAACCAATCACTCTAAGCACACACAAATTTTCATTATATGCATGAAATATAGAAATGCATAACCAAAGGTATTTCCCTAGAGGAAAAATGACAAATGGCACTTATGCACTTATCCTCCACAATGATTGATCTCTAAAAGAAACTAATACATAAATCTTTTATAATAATGCAAACACCAAATACTTTAACACCTCCCACCCCTTTGATATTTTCCATTTAATGACAACTCAAATATGAATCTCAATATGGATTAAGTATATTTAGAGGCTTATTAGGTACCCATTTACATATAATCATCTTGGGGGTCTTTAGAACATATGAACATTTTCTGATATTATGCAATATTGTCACATGTGTACATATCCCTTTGCATGTGACTAACACTAACCATTTCAACAGTTTGACCTGCATTGATCACTAATCATCATGGGTTTTCTATAATTTAGCCTTAACCATTCAAGCGCACATAAGGTTGGTAGAGATCATTTCATCGAAAAATATCTTCATAAGATTTTAACTTACCAAGCTTTGTCATAAGTTTAACTACTCCTTTTTAGGAAGCCAAAACTTCACAACTTTTACTCATTTTTTTATGTCTTCATATTGGATGTGGGCCAATAATTCTTTTTAGTGTTTTTGTACCAAAAACTTCTAGAAGAGTGATTACATTTTCCACAATATATGCAAGGGTGTAGGTTCCAACACCTTGTCTTGTGATGTCCAATCATTCCATGATGATCACATTCAATATCTTATTTATGTGTATTTGAAGTTGATTTCTTGCTTGTGAAACATTCATCTACCATATTAGTTTCTCCTTTCACAAATTTGATGTTCTCTTTGGAGCATACCTCCCTTGAATGCTGTTTGTTACATCATTGCAATGACCATTGTTTGTTACATCATTGCAATATAGACCTCTATATTTTGGTCTTATTTGGCCTCAATTGGTTTAACTATACATTGTCCATGTTTACCAAGCGCTATTCCATCCTATCCCATCCTTGTAATAAGATTTGAACCTATTCCTTTGTCTTGTTTTAAAAAACGTGCAAGTGAAACTATGTCATCTAGTCTCTTAGAGTCTTCAAGTTGCTTGATAACATCTCCCTTTATTGTGTTAGTGCATCACTAGTTGGGATCTCAAAATTATCTATCATAATTTCACCATCACATGTTTCAGTTTTCATCTCTTGAATCTTGGTGTACAATTAAATGATTTCCTCCTCTCTTTTTGTTAATTCCTCCATGCATTGTGCTAACAATATATTGAACTTTAAACCTATCTATCAAACATTTTTTTTCACTTTTTAATTGCACATTTTCTTTGAGAAGTACTTCAGTTTCTTGTGCATTTTCTTCAAGAGGTGGTTTATGTAATTGTTCTTAAAATTTTGATATATTTTGATCTAATTGTTTTAACTTTATATTGTGTTTTCCCATGATAAAATTTTGCAATAAACACTAGGGATTTTTGGCTTTTCCTTATTTGTCTCAAAACCCATGCCTTGTCCCAAACTAAGGCTATGCCACCACAATAAAATCAATATTTTGATTGATTTTGGAATAGTTATACATCTATTTCCATTTGCATGAGTAAGTAGTCCTTAGATCAAACTTTCAACATTATGGTCGATTACAAACTTGACTAGGTTGTCAATTACAACAAAAAACATTAATGGAATGCCACTAAGACATATGTTCTATTTCCCTTTCCATGATGAAGTAGTATTTACATCAATTTTTTAACCTTGTGGCCAATTTCAAACTTGACTAGCTCATCAATTACAACAAAAAAAATAAAAAATTGAATGCCATTAAGACATGGGATCTATCTCCCCTTGATGAGGAAATAGTCCTTTCATCAAACTTTTGGCCTTGTGGTTAATTACAAATTTACAAAATTGACTCGCTTATCAAATAGAAAAAACAAAATAATGGAACGACACTACGACATGGAGTCTATTTCCCTTTTCACGAGAAATATCCCTTACATTGAACTTTTGACCTTGTAGACAATTACAAACTTGACTAGAGTTCCCCAATCACAACAAAAAAATAAATAATGTAAGGCCACTAATACATAGAGTCTATTTCCCTTTGCATGAGGAAATATCCCTTACATCAAACTTTTGACCATGTGGTCAATTACAAACATGAATACTTCCTCAATTACAACAACAAAAAAGTAATGGAATGCCACTAAGACACGACTTCTATTTCCCTTTGCATGAAGAAATAACCCTTACATCCATATCACTTAGTATATTTCCCTTTGCTTGTCAATTAGAACAATTTGTTTTTCAATGGAATGCCACTAAGACATGGAGTCTAATTCCCTTTGCAGGACAAAATAACACTTACATCAAACTTTTGACCTTGTGGTCAGTTACAATCTTGAATAAAGTTCCTCAATTACAACAACAAAATATTAATGGAATGCACTAAGACACAAACTATATTTCCCTTTTGTAGGAGTAAATAGCCCTTGCATCAAACTTTTACATTGTGGTCAATTACAAACTTGACTAATTCCCCAATTAGAACAACCAAAATTTAATGGAATGACACTAAGACATAGAGTCTTTTTCCCTTTGCATGAGGAAATAAACCTTATGTTCACAACCCTTAGTATTTTCTCTTTCTTTGTCAATTAGAACACAAAAATATAATGAAATGTAACTAAGACATGAAGTCTATTTCCTCATGATATGAGAAAATAGCCCTTAGATCAAACTTTTGACCTTGTGGTCAGTTACAAACTTGACTAGTTTCCCAATTACAATAAAATCAAATTATTGGAATGCCACTAAGACATGGAATTTATTTCCCTTGCATGAGGAAATAGCCCTTACATCAAACTTTAGATATTGTGGTCAATTACAAGTTTAACTAGAGCCCCCTCAATTACAACAACAGAACATTAATGGAATGGCACTAAGACATGGAGTTATTTTCCTTTGCATAAGGAAATAGCCCTTACATCAACTTTTTGACCATGTGGTCAATTAAAAACTTAGCTAGTTTCTAAACTACAAAAAAAAGAAAAAAATTAATGGAATACCACTAGGACATGGATTCTATTTCCCTTTGCATGAGGAAATAGTCCCTGCATAAAATGTTTGACCTTGTGACCACTAACACATAGACTCTATTTCCTTTTGCATGAGGAAATAGTCCTTACATCAAAATTTTAACCTTGTTGTCAATTACAAACTTAACTCATTAATGGAATGCCATTGATGCATGAATTCTATTTCCCCTTGATGATGAAATATCCCTTACATCAGAGTTTCAATTTTGTGGTCAGTTACAAACTTAATTATCTCTCCAATTACAACAACAAAAAATGAATGGAATGCCACTGAATCTATTTCTCTTTGCACGAGGAAATAGTCCTTACTATATTTTTTTTGACTTTGTGGCTACTAATGTTGATGATTACAACTGCATGAGACATCCTCCAGGACATAGACTAAGTGAGTCACACTGAGAGAAATCCCATGAGTTGGGTGTGTGGTTCCTCTCTTAGACGAAGATGGAACATTGTGCCCTATGTTGGGTGAGGAAGCCCATGAGATGGGTATGTGATTCCTCTATAAGACAAAGACTGAACGTTGTGCCCTATGTGGGGTGAGGAAGCCCATGAGCTAGTTGTGTGGTTCCTATCTGATACAAATATGGAATGTTGTGTGCCCCCATGTGGGGAAGCCCATGATTTGGGTGTGTCGTTCTTTCTGAGACGAAGATGAAATGATGTACTAATCTTCTCTGTGCAGATAATTGAGATGATGTGATACTCCAGATGATTCTCCTATGAGATGTAATGAGACATAGATCTGCCAAGTTGGACATGCCTATGACTAAGCACATGTGAATGTGATCCTAGTGGATGATCACTAGTGAGTGTGATTATCCTATGAGACACAGTGATATAGAGATGTGGACATCCCCGTGGTTGAGCACAGATGGATGTGCCCCTAGTGGCTAAGCACTAGTGGGTGTATGGAATCCCTTGCTATATTGTACAAGAGTCAGACTTACCTATAACCCTATTTGTGATGTAAAGGGTACAGGTTGGCCCCACCATAAAGTGAAAGATAATTGATGTAAACAATAATTATATTGTGAGTTATTGAGGTCAGACCTATTGTTCCAATAGAAACTACTATTTATAGGCTTAGTATAATATAAATAAAGGCAAGTTTCCCATTGAAGAAACATATCACAAGTGTGAGCTTATAAATTTCAGCAAACACTTGTTCTTGAGAAAAGTGCACACCTTTCTTGGGTGCTAGTCTTCTAGGGTTTGTGAGCACCCTTTTGTGTGATAAGTTTTATTGTGGTGGAGGTATTTCTCTTGAAGAATATATCAAAGGATTGGAAATGTTTTATTCCCTTGTTGAGAAGGGTTTCCCATGATACTTCTTGTGTACTTGTGCATGGTGTTTTCTTCTTGTGATCTTGGTTGCTACAACAAATTGTTAATGGTGAAACTTTAAATGTCTGTGGTTCAAGTAAAATGATAAAAATGGAATGAAATTCATGCTTGATCTTAGATTATTGAAAAATCAACATGGAATCAATGCATAGGTCTTGAAGAACCCTTGCACAAGAATTTAAAGCTAGCTTTCCCTCCTTTTCTGTAGTTCTGTATGACCTATAGGGTTTGTTGGAATTTCATACGACCTTCCTTCTCTGAGGTGTTTCAAACTGTAATACTTGGAATTTGAGGCTAATTTTTGCATAGAAGGGTACAAACGTCTCCAACTCACCTCCATAAACTCTCAAAGTGAAATTCTGAGCATTTTGAATTTTTGACCCTAGGGTTTCACAATTTTCTATAGAATTTTAATTTTAGGGTTCCTGCATCTCATTGAAGGAACGTTTCAACTCAACAATATTCTTGTGGCACTCTTAAGGATTATTTTTGGCAGTCATAAGCTCAATAAAACCTAAGGTTGATATTATAACCTAGCCATTAGGTTTTCTAATTCTAGTTGGTGAGAGTTTGTGAAGAAATATGAAAATATGAAGAACAAAACCTTAGTGGAAGATAGGCTTGATGGATCAAGCAAATTCAACTCATGGAATTCAAGACTTCAGATCACCCTTGAAGAATATGAACTTTTGAGTGTGATACAAAAGACTTTACCAGAGATAGCTACCGGTGAAGAGAAGGAAATAAGAAAGGAAGAAGACATCAAGGCAAGGAAAATAATCATCTACTTAGTAAGAGATAATCTCCTACCTTGTAGTGAAAACTTGAATAAATCTTATGAAATATATGAAGCATTGAAGGATATGTTTCAGAGTGACAAGACCCTCAGATCCCTTACCTTAAAGGGACATCTTCACAGTACCAAGATGACAAAAGGTGATACAATTGCTATCTTCTTTATGAAGATATCAGAGATCAAAGATCATCTAGGTGCCATTGGAGAAGACATATCTGATAGAGAACTTGTTTTCTCCACTCTCAACAATATTCCAAAAGACTGGGAACCTTTTCTTCAAAGAATCCATGGAAGGGAAAAATTACCCACTTTTTATCATCTATGGACATACTATACCCAAGAAGAACTTAGACTTAGAAATAGAGAAGTGGAAGACTCCCCTGATGACAACCATACTCTTGCGCTTCATACAAATAAAGGAGGAATATTAAAAAGAAACTTTAGACAAACATTCAGAGATGAGAAGACTCCATCATCTTCAGGTTATAATGAGAGAAAAGATATTTTAGAGATCTAGTGCTTCAGATGTGACAAATATGGACACTATGCAAGAAATTTTCCGACCAGGAAGAAAGGAAGACAATATGCTTCCACCACTGACATTGATCCAAACCCACCTCAAAAGGATGAAGATAAGAAAGATGAGGATTACTTCCTCTAAAACAAATAAATGATTGAGCATGACTACAAACCCAGTTAAATTGTTTGATTTAATCATTAAACCTATAGTTGGTTGCATTCTTAATAAGTGAAGGGTATTATCTAGTGTGGGAGCCTTCATGACTTGGACCATTATCCTTGGTACAAGAGTCCAAAATATTTATTGATTGATTATTATGCTAGAAGTCATAAAATATTGAAGAGTCAGTAGAGAACCTAAGAAGACATAAAATGTATAGCAAACAAGTAAAAGAAGATATATATCCTTTAGATTTAAGAGGGAATTACTTGACTCAAGAGGGAGTCAAACAAATTAAGAAGAAGGAAGATACATTACTTTCTCCCCCTCAGTAGTTCAGAGGGAGACAATTATTGATCCAATTGCTCCAGTGGATATTCCCAAAAACATTATAGTAGGCCATGAAAGACTTGTCTAATATTGACAAATTATGAAAGGGGTAGAGGGACTGGAACTAATGGAAGTGTCGATAAATATAAAGAAATATTTGTAGCCAGAAGATTCCCACAAACAAAGGGAGTTTTCTATGATAATACATTTGACCTAGTAGTTCGATACACTTCCATCCATAATCCATGAGTTGGAAACTACATCATATGAATGCTGAGATTGAGGAATAAGTTTACATCAAGCAACCAAAATAACTTGTGATATATGATGAGAAATCACATGTGTACAGGTTGAAGAAAGCCCGGTATGGACTCAAGAAGACACCTCGTGCTTGGTATGGGAAGATGGATGGTTTATTGATGAGTTTGGGTTTCAACAAGAGTGTTTCTGATCCAAACTTATAATATTACATTGTGTAATATTCCAGATATAAAAAAGTATGCAAAACATAAATAAATAGCTAGAAATGGAAGATGAACACCAATATAACCAAAACACACCACAATAATACCAAAATGATACTAGAATAATACCAGAATTAGAACTTTGATTACTTAGAGAAATGTTCACTTGCCTATTCGAGGGGTAAAACTCCAACATAGCAGAGCTCTATTACAATAATATCCAAGAAAAAATTTCTCATACCCTCGACTCCTATTTATACTAAATATGTCTATCAAAAGAACCATCTAGAGGAAGATCCTTATAGAAGTGAAAGATTCTATTAGGTCTTATTACATTGGAATTATGCTTCCTTATTGCTAGGTCTTATTAATATTGACCTTTATTACATGGAAATATATTATTCTACCTATGTGAGGGGTTAGGTCCCTAACATGTAATCCCACTTAAAAACAACCTTATCCTCAATGCTTGAGATGGGGAAATTGCTGCAGAATGGTAGCTGGTTCCCAAGTGGCATCTGCTGGAGTTGTATCTTTCCACTGGACTAACACTTCCATGATGGTTCATTGATGCAAATGATGCTCACGCTAGTCCAAAACTACTTGTGGTTGTATCCAAATGGATCCTTCTTCATCCAACTCGGGAAGGTTGGTTTGAGTTTGGCACTTAGTTCCAATCACCTTATTTAAGAAGGAAACATGAAAAATATGATGGAGCTTAGAATGACTGGGAAAAGATAACTGATAGGCCACCTGTCTCACATGCTTGAGAACAATATAAGGACCATAAAATTGGGGCGCCAGTTTCTGACAATGGTCAGACTTGAGGGAATTTTGCTTGTAGGGTTGCAGTTGAAGAAACACTTGATCTCCTTCTGCAAATTGACATTTAGAGAGACCTTGATTTGCTTGTTGCTTCATGCGATTATGGGCCATGAAAAAATTCTCTTTGAGGGTACAAAGAATAGCCTCTCGAACTGCAAGTGTTTGGTCAACTGCTTGGACCTTCAAGAAACCTGAAAAAATATGAGAGAAATGAAGGTGGATTTTGTCCATATACCGCTTCAAAAGGATTCATGCTTGTATATGTATGGTACAAAGTGTTGTACCACTATTCAACTAGTGGTAACCATTGAGCCCATTGATTTTTCCTTTTTGATGGAAAACACCTCAAATATGTTTCCAAACAATTGTTGACAATTTTAGTTTGACCATCAGTCTAGGGATGATAAGCTGTGCTGAGATGCAATTGGGTGCCTTGTAGCTTGAAAAATTCTTGCCAAAAATTGTTGGTGAAAGTTGGGTCACGATCAGAGAAAATAGAATGCGGCATGCCATGAAGCTTGAAGACACGATCCATGAAAATTTGAGCGACAATGGATGCTATAAATGGGTGTTGAAGAGAACATAAATGAGCATACTTGGAAAGATGATCAACTACCACCATGATGACTAATTTATTTTCTGATTTAGGTAAGCCTACAATAAAATCCATAGAGATATCCTGCCAAATAGCAGGTGAAATCGAAAGCGGTTCTAGTGTGTTAGGAGATTTTACTATTTCACCCTTGTTGCATTGACACACATCACATTCAACCACAAAATTACGGATGTCTTGTTTCATACCATCCTAGAAAAAATGATGTTTGACGTTGTCATAGGTTTTGGTAAACCTGAATTGCCCAATTGTGGGTGTATAATGAAGCTCAAAAAGTACCGTGGATTTAAGTTTTGACTGTTTACTTAAATACAAACGAACTTTGTATCAAAGCTCATCATTGAGCCAAGAGTACCATGGGGAAACTAGAGAATTGGACTACAATTGTTGTATCATATGCGAACTTTTGGGATCGTGTAGCCATTCTTAGTGAACAACTTAGAGCCAATCTGGTACAATGAAAAAGAGAGAGAAAATAGACCCTTCATCTTCACATTTTCTGGAAAGTGCATCAGAAACCACATTGTCTTTGCATTTCTTGTAAATGATCTCATAATCATATCCAAAGAGCTTAGTCACCCATTTTTGTTTCTCTTGGGAGGAAAGGCATTGTTCCAGAAAATACTCGAGGATTTGATGATCTTTGTTAATTTGGAAGCATTGCCTCAATATATAAGGGCACCAAAGATCCACAACATCCAGAATGACCAACATTTCCTTTTCATAGATTGATTTTCCCAAATTGTGCTCGGATAGTTGTTTGCTGGTAAAGGCCAAAGGCCGATCCTCTTGCATAAGGAAAATGCCAATTCCTTTCCCAGAAGCATCACATTCTAGGACAAAGGTCTTTGTGAAATTAGGAAGGGCTAGGATTGGAGTGGTGCACATGGCCATCTTCAAGGTTTGAAAATCCTGAGAAACTGTTGGAGTCCAAGTGAAAGAATTATTTTTAAGGAGTGCAGTGAGAGGTGCCACAATATTTCCATAATTCTTAACAAACTTGTGATAATAACATTTTAAACCTAGAAATCCACACAAGCTCTTGAGAGTCTTTGGGTGAGGCCAATCTTGCATAGCTTGAATCTTTTTAGGATCGACCCTGACGTTGGCCTTGCCAACAAGATGACTCAAGTACTCGACTTCCGAGGCACCAAAAGAACATTTAGATTTTTTGAGGAAAAGTTGGTGCTGAGAGAGTAGATGGAGAACTCAATCCACATGAGAAAGATGGGCTATATAGTTTTTATTATAGATGATGATATCATCAAAGAAAACTAAGACAAAATGACAAAGAAAAGGATGGAAGACATGATTCATGAGGCTTTGGAAAGTGGAGGGAGAATTACAAAAGACAAAGGGCATGACCAAAAACTGATAGTGGCTATCATGAGTTCTAAATGAAGTCTTAGGAATTTCTGCCTCTTTCATATGGATCTGGTGGTAGCCAAACGAAGATCAAGTTTAGTAAAGAACTGAGCACCACTCAATTCATCCAAGAGGTCATCAATGACAGGAATGGGAAATTTGTCTTTAATGGTGAGTTTGTTGAGGGCACGAAAGTCATGAAACATGTGACAAGAACCTTCTTTCTTAAGGACCATGACCACAGGTGAAGAGTAGGGGCTTGCACTAGGGTGGATAAAAAGTGCGTTGAGAAGGTCTTGGAAAATTTACTCAATTTCATTTTTTTTGGAAAAGGGGTGAAGATAGGGACAAATATTGGGAGGAAGGCTTCCTGGGACAAGGGGAATGGAATGATCATGAACACCATGGGAAGGAGGAATTCTCCAGGGAGTGGAAAAAACCACTTGATGTTTAGAGAGGATGGATTGGAGGTCCTGCGACACAGAGGGTGTCTCGGTTGCTTGTATGGAATGGAGTTGGGAAATAATGCAAGAATGACCTTTTTTGAGCATCTTTTCCATGCGATGGGAACTAATGATCTCCGGGGAACCGATGATGATGCCTTGGAACTTATATTATTGGCCCTCCTGGTCAAATTGCATGGTTAATTCCTTAAAATCCATGAGAATGGGACCCAAAGTCCTTAGCCATTCTGCACCCAACACAATGTCACAACCACCCATATCGATAACAAAAATATGAGATTCCAGATGGTATTCACCAATTTGGAGATACACATTTTCACAACGCTCTCCACATTTCATGGACTCTCCATTGGCAATCATGATTTGAAAATTATCGACTGCACAGATATAGCAATTAGTTTCTTGGGCAATGCAGCGATGGATAAAATTATGGGTGCTTCCACTATCAACAAGAATTATGACCTTCCTATGATTGATGCAACCAATTATCTTGAGGGTTTGGGGAGAAAAGAAGCCAGTGAGAGCATTTAGGGAAATGACTGGTTCTACTTTAGGAGGGTCTGAGGGAGGGGTTATGTCAGTGGGTTCATGTGAAATTGACACAAGGGGATCCTCAACATACTCTTCTGCAATATCCTCCGAGATGGCCATAAAAATATTTTGTTCCTTACACTTGTGTCTCGGAAAATATTTGTCATCACAATTATAACAAAAGCCTTTGAGTTGCGTTCAACCATTTCATCCCTGGTCAATTTTTGGATCTTTAGTGGAGTAGAAGGAGGAGTGGGAGTTACTGGTTTAGTGCAAGGAATAAATGAGGGTTTTCGGTTTTGAGAAGAGACAACTTACTGTGCTTCCTTATCTCTTTTAGTAGCATCCACCCAAATATGAGGCTGAGCCATGAGGACATGAGCACAAATCTCATCCTTGAGGCCACTGATAAAACATTCTCGGAAACAATCATTAGACATGCCCTCTATACGAAAATTGAGTCACTGAAAAGTAGGTATAAATTCTTCCACTATGACATATTGTTTCAACTTTGTCAAACGACTTAAATGGTTGGTTTTAGTGTCAAAGAGTTCATAAAGCTTTGCCAAAAAGTGTGTTCAAGCCACATACCCTTGGAAAACATTGTTTCTCGATTGCCACCATTGCCAATGTTCTTGATCTAGATGGAGAAGACCATACCCGAGTTTGGCCAACTCATCCGTAATGCCATACAAAGAGAAATAATGTTCCATTTGAGTTACCTAGCCAGTGGGATCCGATCCATAAAATTTGGTCACATCCACATGTGGAAGGCATAGGTCATGTTGAAAGTGATGGGGATGAAAATTCTAGGAATGAGAGGAAGTTTCACCTTTGGTATGCAAAGGTGGGTCAGATAAGGGAAGATCTGTAGGAATATGCAACTTGGAGCATATCATCGTAGTGACAGATTCAAGATGGGTAGTAATGTCTTTTTTGAGGTCTTGTTTGATTTCCACAATTGAGGTAGTGATAGAGGAATGCATCTTTTGATTGATGGTGGAAATATTGGCACTGAGCTGTCACACTTCTTGTTGGGTTTCTATGAAATTATAGTGAAAGGTAGTGAAGGAAGCTTCCAAGTCTTGGCTACGGGTATGGGCCATGATGACGAGGGAATACGAAAAGGGGCGGGTGGAACCACACAAAAAATGGGTTATGGGTGAAGTGTATCAAAATGATCAGGGTAATGAGTTGAATCCAATGGGGTAAATCCCAAATAAGGGTGTTGGAAGGGGGTCAGGTCAATTTTTTTTTTCCTGAAAAATGATAGGTATGACTATGATAAGGGTGAAGAGAGAAATCCAACAGAATAGGTATCAAATGCCCAAATTCTTAATAGGAAGAAATGTGTAGTAATTTCAAAACTCGAATGCAAGAGACACAATTGTGCCGCAATAGATCTTGTCTGTTCTTTTTTCCTTTCCATCCCAAGGGTTAAGTATTCAAGGGTTCTACAAACAAGGGTTTTCCCTGTGCTATAGCTCTTTGATATACGTGTGGGGTCCAACAATAGTAATCAACCCAATATCTCAAGGCACCAACTAAGGAGGCTAGATCGTTCCCTTAGCTATATTACCCAACTACCCAGGTACTAGAGAGTATCTTCCCAAGTGCTATTCTCGGTGGCACTATAAAAGTCAGGAAATTGATCGGTTTATCTATGGAGGGATTCAAGAGATCTAGGTCGATCCATATACATGTGATGTCTGATGCACTACCACTTGAACAGGTACCAACATGGGTTACAAGGGCGACCGAAAACTGTGTGCTTAGGTACCACTTGTATTTCTTGCGTGTATGAATCCCTGACCATGGGTTTATGCGCATAACGACAGATCTCTGTAGCTTAAATATGCCGAAATACGTATCTACCCTGAAAAAATTTAACCCACAATTTTCTGCCGAGGAAGGTGCTTTGATACAACTTGTAATATTCTAGATATAAAAAAGTATTCAACACATAAATAAATAGCTAGAAATGGCGGATGAACAAAAATATAACCAAAACACACCACAATAATACCAAAATGATACCAAAATAATACCAAAAATAACACTTTGATTACTTAGAGAAATGTTCACTTGCCTCTTCGAGGGGGTAACCTCCAACAGAATAGAGCTCTATTACAATAATCTCCAAGACAAAAGTTCTCATACCCTCGACTCCTTTTTATACTAAATATGTCTATCAAAAGAACCATCTAGAGGAAGATCCTTCTAGAAACGAAAGCTTCTATTAGGCCTTCTTACATTGGACTTATTCTTCCTTATTTCCAGGCCTTATTGATATTTACCTTTATTACATGGAAATATATTATTCCACCTACGTGAGGGTTTAGGTCCCTAACACATTGTTGGTGATGAGGGCCTGATTTTGGTGACTTATTTAGGAAGCCTTGTTGTTGGATACACACAAGCTTTGACTTTTGATTTCAAGATGAAGTATCTAGGTATGATGCACTACTTCTTGGGACAAGAAATATGACAGAGGACTGATGAGATTTTTATTGAGTCAAGGAAAATATATAGTGGGGATATTAAAGAAGTTCAGTATGAAAGAATGAAAATCCATGCCTACACCGATGGTGATGAATGATGATGATTCAAACGATATTGATCCACAAATGATTGGATCACCGATGTATCTGGTTAACACCATACCTGATATATGCTATGCAATGAATGTACTTAGCTAGTTCATGAGCCAACCAAGATAGAATCATTGAATAGCAATAAAACAAGTATTGAGATACCTATGAGGCACAATTGGATATGGCCTTAGATATGCCTCCAGTGTTGACTTGAACATGCAGGGATATGCCAATGCAGATTGGGCAGGGATTTTAGTGGACAGAAAGAGCACCTTTGGTTGGTTCTTTAATTTAGGGTCTTCCATGGTTTCCTAGTGTAGCAGGAAACATAGCTCTATTGCATTGAGTACCACAGAAGCAGAGTACATAGCATTGAGTGTGAAAATCCATGAAGTAGTGTGGCTTCACAAATTTCTGACAGATTTATTCGATCATGAGATGGATCCTACTACTATTCATTGTGATAACCAAAGTTGTGAGAAGCTCTATGAGAACCCTATGTTTCACGATAGATCGAAACACATTGAGATAAAATATCATTATATTAGAGACATGTTGCAGAGGAAATCAATACACATACAATACCTTCCTACACATGAGCATATTGCAGATATATTCACCAAATCACTTTCCAATACGAAGTTCATGTACTTCCGTGAGAAAATGGCTTGATGGAGAATGCCTCCCTAACTAAGAGGGAGTGTTGATGATTACAACTGCATGAGACATCCTTTAGGACACAGACTGAGTGAGTCGGCCTGAGAGAAAGTCCATGAGTTGGGTGTGTGGTTCCTCTTTGAGATAGAGATGGAACGTTAAGCCCTGTGTGGGGTGAGGAATCCCATGAGCTGAGTTTGTGGTTCCTCTCTAAGACAGAGATGGAACATTGTGCCTTTTGTGGGGTGAGGGTACAACATGCCCTGTGTGTGGTGTTAGAACAATATTTGCCTCACCCTATGCAATCTTGAAGAGAGGACCTTATTCCATTTCCCTATGCAGACTTACTTTCCTTGATTAATGAATCCAGAGACAAAAATAAATATTTTTCCACTTGTACGCACCTTGCAAGTTATACAACATGTGTATACACTGGATGCACCACTACAACCAACGTACATCAGGATTTGTGCTAGAAAATCAAAATTAAATGTCGGGTTTCCATGTCATGACAAGAGATCTCTGATCCTTGGCCTTCCATATATTGGAAACATTCCAACTCGACCCTTTAGTTTCATTTTGAAGGCTCTAAAGAAGCCAATTCTGAGCTATGGAAAAGTAGAGAGAATTCAACTTTGAGAGCAAAGTTACTATGGAGAAATTATTACTTCGTTATTGAGTCTGCATCCCTTTGTCCTTTAAGTCTGAACACAGTGTTCAACTCCCAAGATCTTCTCTTATTGATGGAGAACCTATTTGTCTCCCTTATATGAGATTGCCTTTTGTGGAGGATTGAAGTGGTGGAGGCCCAGTTGGAAGGAACTCGGTTTCTTTTTTCTGAACCGTGCCGATATGAAAGTTTGTAATGTTTTCACTTTTGCTGATCATTTATTAATAGAAATACTCCTTTCCCGTCCAATTGATATCTTGGAAATATATGTATTATGATCCATGGGCATGTTTGTTTAGTATATTAATGGATTATGCTATCTAATGTGCTAACATGTTATATTATCACTATATGTTTGCTTTGATTGTTTGTTGAGAACTTGTTGCAGGTATAAAGCCTTGGGTCGAAGTGCTCAACGGTGGACATCATCAAACATTTGGATGAGGTAGGCCTCTTTCTTACATATTTTTCACATTAGTTTATATAGCATATGCTAGAATTGAGTCAATTTATACAGTCACTCCTGTTTGTTGTGGTTAACCCTAGCCATAAAGAGATTTTCCTCGTAACATAATTGGCGACCGTACTGGGGATGAATTGTCTTTCTTAGGGTTTGAAGTATTTTTCTCCTTAGATTGCTCTCATTTCTATTGTGGTTCTTATTGTGTCACTACTTGACAACTCCTGTTCACTTTGGGTCTGAGTTTTCATCCTTTTTTCCCTTGCCTAGCCTTGTTTCAAAGCACATACGCGCCTTTTTGCTTGACAGTCATGTACACACACGTGTTGTCTCACTACAAGTTGCGTATATACGCATTGTTTGCCAAAGCAATTGCGTACACCTTTTTTCCTTGCTGTTTTTCTTGGTCTGGTGTTCTTCAGGTGGGATTTTATGCTTTCTTAGCCTTCTTAGGTCTCTGTAGTGCCTGTGGGATGACAAGAAACCCTCTTTTTGTTGAATTTTTGGGCGAAGTTTTTCTCTTCATTTTTTCATTTTTGTTGTCCTTGTACATTGGGATGGGTGCTTTGCTACTTGATATCCTTCTTGAGTTGTCTTTATTTTATACACAATAGGTTTATATATCAAGTTACTTTTCTGTCCATGCATTTTTCAGTTTTGATATATTGAAAATACAAAAAATAGGCATTTTGCATTGCTTGGCATTTTTTGTGATCCTGATTTTATGAGCAGAACAAAATGAATACAGATTATTAACAGGTTCTTAACACAAAATAACAGAGATATAGTAAAACAGGTTTTCTATTCAATAACAAAATAAGTTGAAACTGTAAAATGGAGCGGAAACAAGCTTGTTGGAATGGTGGTGGCTTATCTCTGAGAAGAGATGTGACGACAACGCGCATTCACAAGAAGCAGGTTACAATGAGGCTTTGAAGGAATTTTTACAATAAACAAGAATGAAAAAAACCCTAGAAATCCAAAAATCTAACCCTAGGAGATGAAGTGCCAAAAGTCATGTGGGCCCCGTTTGGGTAAGTTTGTACATCAACTTATCGGGGTTGTAACTTTTGCATACGATCTTCGTTTTAGGCATGTGATAACCCGTTGGAAAGGTATCATCGAGGAGATTCATTTTGGGGGATCAATTCTACCTTCTGCTATCATTGAGGAGCTCAATACCGAAAAACCTTCATTTAGGCCCTCAAAATGGCCCCAAAAGTTAAAACTGCTAAAAATAGTAAATTCCCAAAATTGTCAGAAACTGTTTTGAGCCAGTTGGAAAAGGTGGGTGGCCACTGATATTCATATGGATCAATCGTCCCTCCTTAGGAAGCAATGGTATCCATTGCGTTGAGGTCCCCCATTATATGAGGAAATTTCTGCTGAATTTGGCCCCGGGTGAGCCACTTGCCTTGGTGCAGGGGCTGCCCTGCTTTGACGACTCGCTAAAGCTGGATCCTTTGTTGATGAGTTCCCTTGATTTGTCTGTCCACATTCTGATCATTGGATGCGTGTTGTATGCATTCGGGGTTGATATCTATTGGTTTCAGTTGTTATGCTACTTCTAAGGTGTCCAATAATGGTGGAAAATAAGGACGAAGGAGATCCACGTTGAACACTGGGTGCAGGCCAAGGAAAGGAGGAATGTTGAGCTCAAACGCATTATCCCCCATGGCCTTGGTGATAGTGTATGGTCCATAACGAAGTGGGTAAATCTTTCGATGGGGTCTTGTAAGGCGTTCTTTCTGTAAGTGCAACCAAACTTTGTCGCCCATCTAGGGGGATAGGGTATATATACTTCCCTAGAATAGCCTTATATCTGCCACCATTATTATTATTGTAAAAATTACAAGTTAAATCTGTGTAAGATAATCTTTGTTCCAAGGTGGTATAAAAGTCATTAGGTCTAAGGTTAGATTTAGATTTCTTAGCTTTTTGGTTTTCATGTGACTATTGATTTTTCATAAAGGATGATATTGTATATGAACACATGTTATTACAATGATGATTGTTCCATATATATAGAAAATATGGTCACCATCCAAGAAAGGATCCTTTAGTTGGATAATAAATATATATGGAACACTCATCATAAATAATTATTTATGAAATATATTTATACCTTGTATAAATAAATTATTATGTTAATAATATTGTTTAATAATCATATTATTAATTATTAATCTAGTGGAATATCTTTCCCATGATGTCCAAACATCAACACTCCCTCCCACTGATGAGACATTCTACATTATGCCAAGATTAGCTCTGAAGATTACTTTTGGGTAGCTCTTAAATAGATTCAACATGTCACCATGAGATCCATTACTTCGCTATGCATCTGTACCTCATCATGGTCTCAGTGCCAACCCTTTTTCATGTTGAATGATAACACTAAGAACCATTTTTCATGTTGGATGAGTTCCACTTGTCTCAACCCTTTTTCATTTTGGATGAGAACACTCAGTGAAATCCCTTTCTCTTCATGGATGAGTTCCACATGTCTTAGTTCCAACCCTTTTTTTATGTTGGATGAGTTCCACATGTCTCAGTGCCATCCTTTTTTCATCCTCGATGAGAATAATAAGTGTCAACCTTTTTTCATGTTGGATGAGTTCCACCTAACTCAATGCCACCCCTTTTTCATATTGGATGAGTTCCACCTATCTCAATGTCATCCCTTTCCCATGCTCGACGAGAGCCTTCAGAGCCAACCCTTTTTCATTTTGGATGAGTTCCACTTGTCTCAATGTCACCCCTTTTTCATTCTTGATGAAAACACTTAGTGTCGACCCTTTTTCATGCTAGATGAGTTCCACTTGTGCCATCCCTTTTGCATGCTCCTCGATAGTACATATTGGAGCCTCATTTCTCCCGTCTACACCATATCATTGATATAGTGATATTTGATCTTGATATGATTCCACCTGTCATGGAACACTAGATTCTATGAGTACTTCATTCAACTCTAGTTCCAAATGGAGGTCACCTCTACTTTGAGACCAAATAACCCATACAATAGTTTCTGAAGCCACATCGCTTCTCTACATGCTACACATGATGCCATGTATTCAACTCCAACGATACTGAGTGTTCCACCTTATTGCTTATTACTAATCCATGAAATCATATAGGATCCCAAAGTGAAGCAACATCCTAATGTACTTTTTCTATTTGCAACACTACCGACCCAATATAAATCTGAATATGCAGGTAGAATGATCTCATTGTCTGCAATATACTTTAGCCCATAATCAATTGTACCTTTAAGGTACCTCATCACATGTTTTACTTCAATGAGGTGAACACACTTTGGGTCAACTATGTAATGACTTAGGATGTTTCACAAAAAAAACATATATTTGGTCATGTATTCATAAAATACATTAATGATCCAATCATTTTCATGCATAATGTAGAATCAACAACTTCCGAAGTAGCCATCAATTTACAATCCAACTTCTCAAACCTCTTCATGATCTCCACAACATATTTTACGTGATTCAGGAGGATCTTATTCTTCCTTTTCCATACCTCTAGACCCAAAAAATAGTGCATCAAAACAAGATCCTTCATTAACTCCCTCTGTCAATGAGAAGAAAAAGATGTGTACCACACACCCATGACCAAGGATCATGAGTAAAATTGAGGTCCTCGACGGAGTCACCATTTTGTTGGTGTAGATATGGAGGAAGGGTTAGAAAATCTATGAAATTGTTGGTTGTATCAAAGATACATAAAAAAGTGGGTGAGAACACAAGAAATCCTAGCTCTCTAGTGATTAGTTCCCTTCTAATCTATGTTATCAAGAAATAGAAAGTTCCTGCAAATAGTAAATATATTTGAATAACATAAGATAAAAATAATGAATATGATGTATAATACCCAAATAAATAGAGTACAAAATAAACAACACCTATGAAGAAACCAATGAAAACAAATTTCTTCATGAGAAGGTATTTATTTCTGGAATGTATGGTAGCAATGGCTAAACTCTACTCTTGGATTAAAGTAAATATGGTGAGATGAATCTAAAAGAGCAATGGAAATTTAGGTAGCATCTTTGTACTCTCATGCAAAATCTCTACTCTGTTTTTTTAATTTGAATAAAATAAAAAGGGGGAAATGCATAAAAGTGGATTATGGCTTAGTTGAATGAAATAACTTAGGAAAATGGGGTTTTCCTAGGTTATGAAAGGGAGTAATGATGAGAAAGTGTGAAATAACTTAGGAAAAAGGAGTTTTATTAAGTTGTGTAAGAGAATAATGGTGTGAAAGTAAGCATGAAAGACAATGGATACAAAGGATATGATGGTGTATATGGGTAAGACTTAGTCTTTTCAGCTATGTGTGCAAATATATGTTGATAACACTTGGTTAGGCATGCTTACCCTGGGTATAGTCTAGAGTGATAGTGGTGATAACACTTGGTTAGGCATGCTTATCCTTGGTAAAGTCTAGAGTGATAGGGGGCATGCCATATTCCTTGATACCATGGTTATAAGCTTTAAACGTGGTTGGATCCCTGGTTATAAACTTTAAAAGGGAGTTGGATCTCTAAAATTACCCCAAATCAAGTTTAAAGGGGGAATATTAGGTTAACCTTAACCTAGGAATGAGTCAAAGAGATGCAAGTCTACATTCATCATGGTTTTCTTGGCCTATGGTATGTTGTCCTTAGTATTGCCTCTAATGAAGCCTATAAATATGCTTGGGATCTTCGAGTGTAAAGTGCCAAAATTGACCTTGAATCACTCTTGTCCAGATTTGGCCAAAGATTAATAAAAAATCTTTATGGTTGGTTTTTCTCCCAAGAGTTTTCAGAATAAAATATTGTTGTTGATATGGATGTATTTGCTTGTATTTTATTTATCTTGATTTATTTATTTATTTAGATATCTAACATCATGGTTACTCACATCGTGGGAGATACGGTTTTCAGTGAGGACTGGCCCAGCCCATCCCTACACAGACACATTAAGTGATTCAACATCCTAGATGAGACTTTCAATTTTGTGCCACATTATGGGTTTCAACATCTCAGAAGGGACTTCCAATTTTGTGCCATTGCTTGATGTTTCTGGTGGCGAAATATGGCCTTACATGTAATGTTGTGTGTCGCCGATTCTTCTTTGTAGTAGGGCTCATAAACCGATTCTGGTTGCTGGAAATATTATAAAGGAAGTTATTATTTGGGAGCTTGAGAAGTTGAATGCCAGTTTAGGTTTAAATTCTCCTTCTTAGTCTTCCTCCTCGTCGTGGAAGGAAATTGAAAATATTCTTAGGTTTAACTTCCCCTTCTTGGTCTTCCTCCTGGTACTGGAAGGAGATTGAAAAGATGCCTCGATCTATGTTGTAGGATCCCAATAACCTTGGCCTTGGCCTCAAATTACAGGAGTGGGGAATTGTGTGTGCTTCACAGTAAAAAAGAAAAAGGTAATCGTTTATACTTTAAGAAAAAAGTGTTGGACTTGGCCTCTTAGTTGTCTCTTCATAGTAAAAAAGAAGGTGATTGTTTATACTTGCAAAAAGTCATGGACTTGGCTTCTTATTCATCCCTTTGATGAATTCGATGGGAGTCTTTTTTCACTTGTAGGTCATGTGAAGCCTCGCATGGATGGTTTCCTCTACAGGGTTTGAATTTCACAACTACCACTGTAAATGTTTTTTGTTTTTAGTTTTTCAATTTTTATTTATGCAGAAAGACTTGATTTCCATCTTGAATTGCTTTTATTACGTATTAGTGAAAAGGTACTTTAAAATAGTGCAAAGTAATCTAAATACTTTAAATAAATTAATTTTATGTCTATTGAATCTTCATGATAAGAGGACATCTACTTACATGCTTCATCATTCTCTTTTGAATCCATCAAATATGTAAGTTTTTAGCACAAGATGCAACTACATCCCTCGCTAACTTATGCAGAGAGGATGAATACTCCTCTCTATTATTGTCAAGTTCTTGACTAAAACAGACAATAGTAGGTGCCAGATATCATCACTTTCATCCAAAATCTCCCTCATAGTTTTTAGCATGAAATCATGTACATCTTTAGAAAAAATATTATGAGAGACAACCCAAAAACAATATTAGAACATCTTAATGATGAGGTTGTTCAATCCAAGGTACATCATGATTACGCACAAACTGACCTCTATGATAAATTGTGAAGCAAAGAGAAATGCAGAGATAAAAGAATAGATCAGTATATTGAAATGTATGAAGAAGTACTGAAGAAGTTATTCTGAAGAGATTACAATGCAATGGGAGATGGCTGAGCTAAATAGGCTCAAGCAAGACAAAAATAGAAAGTACAACTGTCCAGTATAGCTGGCAGTGTATAGTGATACTGTTGAGGTTACATTATATTTAACACTCCCTCTTAAACTCAATAGTTACAAACATCAGCACTGATTATGCCTAAGTGTTGTCTCTAAAAATCAAAAATGGATTTTCCCTGTGGCTTTGTAAAGATATCAGCAAGCTGATCTTGAGAACCATAGAATTGTAGTGAAATATCACCATTATTGACTAGCTCGCGTATGAAATGAAAACGAGTGTCAATGTGTTTGCTTTTCTTATGAAACACATGATTTTTGGATAAAGAAATTGCTGAAGTATTATCACAGAAAATAGGAGTTGGATCCTTTTCTGTATGTGACATATCTTTCAATATTCTTCTCAGCCACACAGCTTGACATGAAGCTGAGGTAGCAACTACATACTCTGCCTCTGCAGAAGATATTGAAACAATTGGCTGCTTCTTTGATGCCCATGAGATTAGGTTTGTGCCCATTTGAAAAACATGTCCAGATGTGCTTTTCCTATCATCTAGGCTGCCTGCAAAATCATTGTTTGTGTAACCAGAGAGTTGATTACTATCAGATTTAGTGTACCATAAGACAAAATTGAGATTTCCTGCAACATATCTCAAAATTCATTTCACCATTTTCCATTGAGAATATTTGGGTGATTCCATGAATCTGGAAACAAGGCTGGCTGCATACATAATGTCAGGCCTAGTTGCTGTAAGATACAACAAACTGCCTACTAAACTTTTGTACAGGGTAGAGTCCACTGTAGAACCTTCATCATTCTTGCTCAATTTTGTGCCTAGTGGTATAGGGGTTTCTATTGGATTGCATCCTTCCATGTAAAATCTTTTGATGATGTCTGCTGCATACTTTTGCTGACAGACAAAAATGCCTTTGGCTGATTGATGAACCTCAATCCCTAAAAAATATTTCATTATGTCAAGATCTGTCATCTCAAATTCATATTGCATGGCATGTCTAAAATATATTAACTCAAGATTTCCTGTATAGATCATGTCATCAACATATAAACATACAATTAGAATTTTACCGTGATGATCTGTTTTGGTGTAAAGAGTTGCCTCATTTTGGCTTCTGCTGAAACCACTTTTGATCAGATAAGTGTCAATTCTGCTATACCAAGCTCTTGGAGCTTTCTTTAAGCCATACAAGGATTTCTTCAACCGATATACTTTGGTTGGGTTCTCTTGGATTTCAAATCTAGGTGGTTGATCGACATAAACTTCTTCTTCTAAGAAACCATTCAGGAATGCTGACTTGACATCCATCTGGTATACTTGCCATTTGTGTTGTGCTGCTATGGCCAATAGAGTCCTTACAGTGTCTAATCTTGCTACTGGAGCAAAAGTTTCACCATAATCAGTACCAGGTTGTTGTGAGAATCCTTTGGCAACAAGTCTTGCCTTGTGTTTTTCGATCTACCCTTTTTCATTTAGTTTAGTTTTGTAAACCCACTTGAAACCAATACTCTTCTTGTGTCTTGGAAAATCAACAAGATCACATGTCTTGTTCTTCTCAATGGAGTCAATTTCTTCGTTCATGGCTTGAACCCAATGTGGCTCCTTAGCTAATTCCTTAAAGGATGTAGGTTGACATGACATTAAAGCAAAAAGGTTGTGCTATTAAAACTCATCCAACTGCTGATGGATTTCTCTCAAACTTTGAGTTCTCTGATTTTGTGGTTCAGAGAATGATTCTTTGCTGGAAGTTGAGTTATCCTGTGAGTGTTCAGGTTGTCTTTGTACTTGAAATCTTGGAAGAATAGTTTGAGGTACTTGCTGTCCTAAATTTTCTGTGTTTTCAGAACTTGGCAGCAATGGATTTTGACTGTCCATTTGTTGATTTTCTGAATCATTCTAGAATTGATTTTCAAGAAATTTTACATCTCTGCTGAGAATTAATTTCTTGGTGATTGGATTGTAAAACCTATAAGCTTTATATGTTTCACTATATCCAGTGAAAATACATTTCTCACTTTTGTCATCAAGTTTCTTCCTTAATTTGGAAGGTATGTGAGCATATGCTATGCATCCAAATATCCTTAGATGCGCTACATTGAGCTTTGTTCCACTCCATGATTCTTGGGGAACTTTCATCTTTAGACTTGTGGTTGGTGATCTATTCAAGAGATAAACTGAGAATTCTACTGCTTCAGCCCAAAAAGTATTTGACAAGTGTTTCTCTTTAAGAAGTGTTCTTTCCATATTCATTATTGTCTGATTTTTCCATTCAGCCACTCCATTCTGTTGTGGAGTATACCTCGTTGTTGTTTGCATGATAATGCCTTGTGATTTGCAGAAATTTGCAAATTCTCTGGAGTTGTATTCTCCTCCTCCATCTGACCTGAGTGCTTTGATGTATTTGCCACTCTATTTTTCAGCTTCTACCTTGAATTCTTTGAATTTTGCAAAAGTTTCAGACTTGTGTCTGAGAAAATAGATCCATATTTTTCTGCTGAAATCATCAATAAACGTTAGAAAGTAAAAACTACCACCTATTGAATCTGTTTGCATTGGTCCACATAGGTCAGTGTGAACAAGTTCAAGATG
>ML790411.1:365366-382716 GCA_009831015.1 Picea engelmannii
CCAATTCTTCTGAGATTAGATTAGATTGAGATCCACTGTCGATTAATGTGTCTATCTTAGTGTGTCGCATGATTACCCTTATATGAAACAAGTTGTTTCTACAATCAATGCCTTCACCAATTTTACTTGTCATACCAACCAATGAGATCTTTGATTCATCACCTAAATCTGATCCCAAGTCTATGGGTTTTGTTGTTGTTGCCATTGTCTGCATTCCCTTCTTTTCCTTGAACCACTTTGGCCTCTTCTCGGGACGCAACTGACAACATCTGTCCTCATCATGTCCCTCTTTCTTACAATGCTTGCAAGAGGGTTTTCCTTCCTTCCTCATCACTGCATTTGCATTCTTTCCATGCCTTTTCCTCTTGTCCTCTTTCCTTGAAGACGATGATTCCCATGACACACTTGCTTTCCTTGCTTCAATATACGTAGCTTGAATAGAAACCTGATCAAGGTTAGTGGGTCCAAACATGAAAATAGTGTTTCTAGTATGCGCTGGTAAACCTCCTATATACTTCATAAGAGTTTCTTGTGTTTGTAAAGGGATATCTAACATTAATTCCATTTTTCAAAATCCATCAGTGTATTCTTGCACTGTTTGTCCTTTTCTTAGTTTTAAAGATTGCCATTCAATTAATGCTTTTTCTTTATAACCCAAATGATAGAATTGTTTCCTAAGTGCAGAAATGAAACTCTCCCGTGATGGAAATACATTACCCACTTGTTGTGTTCCCTTTTGCAACTTGCTTTGCCACAAGATGAGAGTTGTACCTGCAAGTCTCAAAGATGCCAACTTGATTTGTGTGGCCCCATCCTTAATTTGTTGCACACTGCAATAAACCTCCATCTGCCTGATCCAATTGTCATTTTTTTCTGCATTTACTTCACCATCATATATGGGCAACTCAAATTTAACAATGGCATTTCATTCTTATTCTTATGAACATTTTTCTTTCCATTGGATTTAGAACTTGAACTTGAAGAAGAAGGAGAAGAAGGAGGTGATGATGGAGGTGAAGGAGGAATATGAGGATGATCCTTTTCCTCTTCACTTTTTCAGTTTGAAGATTGACCCAAAACTGTTCTCTTTCATTTCAAGTAATCCTCGTACAAAACTTTCACCATCTCCGACATAGCAAGCAAAGTTTTTCGGAACTCTTTCTCATCCTGAGAAAGCCCTTCTTCCAATGCCATCTTCTCGCTGTGAGAAGCTCTCTTTCTCAATCCAATTAATGTATTCTTTGCAACAAGATCGCCTTCACCATGCTATAGTTTTTCCCTGGTTAACATGAAAAACTCAAATCCAAACGTCAACTAGCTCTGATACCACTTGATCTGTAGGATCTTTTAATGACCATGGTTGAGTTTTAAATTGCATATGTTAATTAACCGTTTTAAGAAGCTTAATGAAAGAATGAGGAAAAGAGAGGAATTAAGACAACCATATACACATTTGCATATTTGAAATGAAATAATAAACAACAAACCATAACACGAGAATTGATATTGGAGTTCAGCACAACGTTGCCTACGTCTCCGGGCCTTTGTCTCTATGGGGGAGGCTTCTTTATTTCTGTTCAAAAGCTCAAAATTACATCACAATAGTGCCAATTGGATACAACATTGATCTAGTCATATTCTTCCAGATCTCTAGAACCCAACAAAAAAAATGGCATGCAAAACGGATGTTCGGGGCTCCCAGAAATGGCCCACATGCGTCTGCTCCTCAATAGCTTCCCTACATAAAAATGGCTTTGGCTTGGCTTCCCTTTAGGATAAATTTGCTCTGACTATCCTCCATGGCCTCAAACAAGCCTGGTTTTTATAGATCTAAAGTTGGTTATCCATCCCCAACTTCCTCCCAAAATTTGGGCTCCAAAAATGCCCAATATCTCCCAAAAATGACCAAAATCCATTAATAATAGGTAGAAAATCAATGAAAATCCAAAACTAAATAACAAAAAACCCACTTTTTTTAAATAATAGGGGATAAGCCCCTTAGTCTGTGTACGTGCCCCCTTGGCAGGGTCACATGGGGCCATGTGGCCGGGCGCTAGCCATTTGGGCTATGCGTTGGCCCTTCCCTTGCACGCTAACTCCTGGTCTTCGAACGCGTTCCATGGAACATTTGGGTTAATAGAATAACCCCCGCACCCAAAATGGTGGATAGGCCTCGGTTCCATTGGTGATGGTTACATGCTCACGCGGGGTCCAAGGGCTAGGCCCTATCCCATTACTCCCGCGCATATGATAAGCCCCCCTGTCCGGGCTCTGTGGTCGCATAAACATATATCGAGCCATGGGCTGGGTCTAAGCCCCAACCCTTTTAGCCTCTATTTAAACCTTTAATCAAAGTTAAATACATTCTTTGTCATATAGTTAATAAGAACCAACAGTGGCCCAGGTGGTTAGCCTGGTCCTGCTAGTGCATAGTGCGGAAGAGGTCGGGGGTTCAACCCTGATGGAGACCATATAATTTTACATAACCTGAGAGCCAACCATAAGGTTCCATGTGGCATCCCATAATTAGGCCACGTGGCACCTCCAACACCAATAAAAAAATCCCATTTGTTGAGTGCCAAATGGTCCATGTGTTTTCCACGTACCCTGCCACCTGTCACCGTACCTACCCAAACAGCCTGCTGCCGTCATCCCTGCCATGTCAGCCTGTGCCAGGTGTCACCCTTACAGTGGTGACATGTGTCACCCTCTGACTAGTCCAATTGTACCTGTCGTATGCCACATCACCTACCACATGTCATCACCAGAAGCTACCACATCATCTATATGGCCGTATGACCTGTACAGTCATCCTGCCACGTGGCACTATACGGACTATACAAACTGTACAGTCATCCCTTTTTTTTGCCTGTTTGGGTTTTCAGATAGAATGTGATATCTTTCACATATGAAGCCCATTTGACGAAGTAAATATATGGCCGAAATCAGGAAGACGGGACGGATGCAATGGTGCTGGTTTTGTTGGATTCCGAGCACTTTCATTTTTGAGCCTTTTTGAGCCCTGTGAGGCTCCTGGATCCGATTCTGGATCACACCTCCAAACTAAAAGACCTTTTCATCCCCAAAAGGTTACTGACTAGTCAAAAAGCTCGGGATAGGCCACCTGGCTTGTCCTCTGTCTCTGAACTCTATCCTGTGCACCTGTCTCATCAAGATCAACTGTAACACAATCATGACAACTGACAATATATTGTTAGCCATTTGAACCCTGTTACATCTTACTGATGCCACTATCATCCATTTAGACAACATTACTAATGATAGTATCAAAAAGATGATTGCAAATGAGCTGATATACTTGAAATATTTGCACGACATGAGCTTATCTTGAAGCAACTTATGATTGATTTTCCATTCAACAATGATTTCTTGTTCTTGATTAAGATCAATTACTTCATTTGAAACAATTATTGGTTTGTTTCTTGCTTGTACTGCCTTCTTTAATTGTTCCATTGTTTGAAGTGTTTTATTTTCTTTAACATGATGAGCATGAACCACATAATCCTGACCTGCTTTGGTGAATTGATATTGATTCTTTTTTCTGTAGAAGATTGCCTTATGATCATATAAATATGGGCTACCTAAGACCATTCCACATTCTCTTAATGACACTACATCACATGTTACTTCATCCACATACTTAGATGAAATTCCAAATTTGATTATGCACTGCTTTGTTATGTGCATTTGATGATGATTGCTTATCCATTTAAGTGTGTAAGGCTTATGATGAGTTTGTGTTTTTAACCCCAATTGCTTAACCAATTCTTCAGAGATTAGATTAGATTGAGATCCACTGTCGATAAATGTGTCTATCTTAGTGTGTTGCATGATTACCCTTAGGTGAAACAAGTTGTTTCTACAATCAATGCCTTCACCAATTTTACCTGTCATACCAACCAATGAGATCTTTGATTCATTACCTGAATCCGATCCCAAGTCTATGGGTTTTGTTGTTGTTGCCACTGTTTGCATTCCCTTCTTTTCCTTGAACCACTTTGGCCTCTTCTCAGGATGCAACTGCCAACATCTATCCTCATCATGTCCCTCTTTCTTGCAATGCTTTCAAGAGGGTTTTCCTTCCTTCCTCATCACTGCATTTGCATTCTTGCCATGCCTTTTCCTCTTGTCCTCTTTCCTTGAAGACGATAATTCCCATGACACACCTACTTCCCCTGCTTCAATATACGTAGCTTGAACAAAAACCTCATCAAGGTTAGTGGGTCCAAACATGAAAACAGTGTTTTTAATATGCGCAGGTAAACCTCCTATATACTTCATAAGAGTTTCTTGTGTTTGTAAAGGGATATCTAACATTAATGCCATTTTTCGAAATCCATCGGTGTATTCTTGCACTGTTTGTCCTTTTCTTAGTTTTAAAGATTGCCATTCAATTAATGCTTTTTCTTTATAACCCAAACGATAGAATTGTTTCCTAAGTGCATAAATGGAACTCTTCCATGATGGAAATACATTACCCACTTGTTGTGTTCCCTTTTGCAACTTGCTTTGCCACCAGATGAGAGTTGTACCTGCAAGTCTCAAAGATGACAACTTGATTTGTGTGGCCTCATCCTTGATCTATTGCACACTGTAGTAAACCTCCATCTGCCTGATCTAATTGTCAAGTTTTTTCTGCATTTACTTCACCATCATATATGGGCAACTCAAATTTAACATCAAGTTTTAACAATGACATTTCATTCTTATTCTTATGAACATTTTTCTTTCCATTATATTTAGAACTTGAACTTGAAGAAGAAGGAGAAGAAGGAGGTGATGATGGAGGTGAAGGAAGAATATGAGGATGATCCTCTTCCTCTTCACTTTTTTCCTTTGAAGATTTACCCAAAACTGGTCCCTTTCATTCCAAGTAAACCTCGTACAAAACTTTCACCATCTCCGACATAGCAAGGAAAGTTTTCCGGAACTCTTTCTTATCCTGAGAAAGCCCTTCTTCCGATGCCATCTTTTCGCTGTTAGAAGCTCTCTTTCTCAATCCAATTAATGGATTCTTTGCAACAAGATCACCTTCACCATGTTGTATCTTTTCCCTGGTTAACATCCAAAACTCAAATCCAAACGTCAACTAGCTTTGATACCACTTGATCCATAGGATCTTTTAATGACTATGGTTGAGTTTTAAATTGCATGTGTTAATTAACCCTTTTAAGAAGCTTAATGAAAGAATGAGGAAAAGAGAGGAATTATGACATCCATATACACATTTGCAGATCTGAAATGAAATAATAAACAACAAACCATAACACGAGAATTGATAACGGAGTTCGGCACAATGTTTCCTACATCTCCGAGCCTTTGTCTCTGTGGGGGAGGCTTCTTTATTTCTGTTCAAAAGCTCAAAAGTACATTGCAACAGTGCCAATTGGCTACAAGACTGATCTGGTCATGTTCTTCCAAATCTCTAGAACCTAGCAAAGAAAATGGCATGCAAAACGGATGTCTGGAGCTCCCAGAAATGGCCCACAAACGTCTGCTCCTCAATAGCTTCCCTGCATAAAAATGGCTTTGGCTTGGCTTCCCTTCAGCATAACTATTCTCTGACTATCCTCCATGGCCTCAAAGCTTGGTTTTTATAGATCTGAATTTCATTATCCATCCCCAACTTCCTCCCAAAATTTGGGATCCAAAAATGCCTAATATCTCCCAAAAATGACCAAAATCCATTAATAACAGGCAGAAAATCAATGAAAATCCCAAACTATATAACAAAAAAGCCACTTTGTTTTAATAATAGGGGATAAGCCCCTTAGTCTGTATGCACGCCCCCTTGGCAGGGTCACATGGGGCCATGTGTCCGATCACTAGCCCTTCCCATGCGTGCTAACTCCTGGTCTTCGGACGCGTTCCATGGAACCGGTGGCTTAATAGACTAACCCCCATGCCCAAAATGGTGGATAGGCCCCGGTTCTGTTGGTGGTGGTTACATGATAGCGCGGTGTCCAAGGGCTAGGCCCTATCCCATTACTCCCGCACATATGGTAAGCCTCCCTGTCTGGGCTTTGTCGTCGCATAAACATATATCGAACCATGGGCTGGCACTAAGCCCCAACCCTTTCTGCCTCCATTTAACCCTTTAATCAAAGTTAAATACATTCTTTGTCATATAGTTAATAAGAACCAAAAGTGTCCCTGGTGGTTATCTCGATCTTTCCAGTCCATAGTGCAGAAGAGGTCGGGGGTTCGACCCCGATGGAGACCATATAATTTTACATAACCCGAGAGCCAACCACAGGGTGCCACGTGGCAGCCCATGACTGGGCCACGTGGCACCTCCACCACCAATCAAAAACTGCAATTTTTTGAGTGTCGGATGGTCAACGTGTTTACCATGTACCCTACCACCTATCACTGTACCTGCCTAGTCAACCTACTGATGTCATCCCTGCCACGTCAGCCTGTGCCACGTTTCACCCTTACAGTGGTGACACGTGTCACCCTCTGACTGGTCCAACTGTACCTATCGTACGACACATCACCTACCACATGTCATCACCAGAAGCTACGATGTCAGTTGTATGGTCATACGACCTGTAAAGTCAGCCTGCCACGTGGCACTGTACGGACTATATAGTCATCCTTTTTTTTTGCTTGTTCGGGTTTTCAAACAGAACGCGATATATTTCGCATACAAAGCCTGTTTGATGAAGTAAATATATGGATAGAATCAAGAAGACGATACAGACGCAATGGTGTTGGTTTCATCGGATTTCGATCACTTTCATTTTTGAGCCCTGTCAGCCTCCTGGATCCGATTCTGGATCACACCTCCCCACTAAAAGACCTTTTGGTCCCCAAAAGGTTACTGACCAGTCAACAAGCTCAAGATAGGCCACTTGGCTTGTCCTCTGTCTCTGAACTCTGTCCTATGCACCTGTCTCATCAAGATCAACTCTAACAAAATCATGACAACTGACAGTATATTGTTAGCCATTTGAACCCTGTTACATATTACTGACGCCACTATCATCCATGTAGACAACATTACTAATGATAGTATCAAAAATACGACTACAAATGAGCTGATATACTTGAAATATTTTCACGACATGAGCTTATCGTGAAGCAACTTATGATTGATTTTCCATTCAACAATCATTTCTTGTTCTTGCTTAAGATCAATTACTTCATTTGAAACAATTATTGGTTTGTTTCTTGCTTGTACTTCCTTCTTTAATTGTTCCATTGTTTGAAGTGTTTTATTTGCTTTAACATGATGAGCATGAACCACATAATCTTGACCTGCTTTGGTGAATTGATATTAATTCTTTGTTCTGTAGAAGATTTCCTTATGATCATATAAATATGGACTACCTAAGACCATTCCACACTCTCTTAACGACACTGCATCACATGTTACTTCGTCCACATACTTAGATGAAATTGAAAATTTGATTGTGCACTGCTTTGTTATGTACATTTGATGATGATTTCTTATCCATTTAAGTGTGTAAGGCTTATGATGAGTTTGTGTTTTTAACCCCAATTGCTTAACCAATTCTTCAGAGATTAGATTAGATTGAGATCCACTGTCGATTAATGTGTCTATATTAGTGTGTCGCATGATTACCCTTATATGAAACAAGTTGTTTCTACAATCAATGCCTTCACCAATTTTACCTGTCATACCAACCAATGAGATCTTTGATTCATCACCTGAATCCGATCCCAAGTCTATGGGTTTTGTTGTCGTTGCCACTGTTTGCATTCCCTTCTTTTCCTTGAACCACTTTGGCCTCTTCTCGGGATGCAACTGCCAACATCTATCCTCATCATGTCCCTCTTTCTTACAATGCTTGCAAGAGGGTTTTCCTTCCTTCCTCATCACTGCATTTGCATTCTTGCCATGCCTTTTCCTCTTGTCCTCTTTCCTTGAAGACGATGATTCCCATGACACACCTGCTTTCCCTGCTTCAATATACGTAGCT
This sequence comes from Picea engelmannii, assembly GCA_009831015.1. Classification (NCBI taxonomy): domain Eukaryota; kingdom Viridiplantae; phylum Streptophyta; class Pinopsida; order Pinales; family Pinaceae; genus Picea; species Picea engelmannii. The sequence continues at coordinate 373,337 of ML790411.1, forward strand.
TGAACAAAAACCTCATCAAGGTTAGTGGGTACAAACATGAAAACAATGTTTCTAATATGCACAGGTAAACCTCCTATATACTTCATAAGAGTTTCTTGTGTTTGTAAAGGGATATCTAACATTAATGCCATTTTTCAAAATCCATCAGTGTATTCTTGCACAGTTTGTCCTTTTCTTAGTTTTAAATATTGCCATTCAATTAATGCTTTTTCTTTATATCCCAAACGATAGAATTGTTTCCTAAGTGCATAAATGAAACTCTCCTGTGATGGAAATTCATTACCCACTTGTTGTGTTCCCTTTTGCAACCTTCTTTGCCACCAGATGAGAGTTGTACCTGCAAGTCTCAAAGATGCCAACTTGATTTGTGTGGCCCCATCCTTGATCTGTTTCACACTGCAGTAAACCTCCATCTGCCTGATCCAATTGTCAAGTTTTTCTGCATTTACTTCACCATCATATATGGGCAACTCAAATTTAACATCAAGTTTTAACAATGACATTTCATTCTTATTCTTATGAACATTTTTCTTTCCATTAAATTTAGAACTTGAACTTGAAGAAGAAGGAGAAGAAGAAGGTGATGATGGAGGTGAAGGAGGAATATGAGGATGATCCTCTTCGTCTTCATTTTTTCCCTTTGAAGATTGACCCAAAATTGGTCTTTTGACATAGCAAGCAAAGTTTTTCGGAACTCTTTCTCATCCTAAGAAAGCCCTTCTTCCGATGCCATCTTCTCGCTATGAGAATCTCTCTTTCTCAATCCAATTAATGGATTCTTTGCAACAATCTCACCTTCACCATGCTATAGCTTTTCCCTGGTTAACATGCAAAACTCAAATCCAAACGTCAACTAGCTCTTATACCACTTGATCCGTAGGATCTTTTAATGACTATGGTTGAATTTTAAATTGCATGTGTTAATTAACCGTTTTAAGAAGCTTAATGAAAGAATGAGGAAAAGAGAGGAATTATGAAAGCCATATACACATTTGCAGATCTAAAATGAAATATTAAACAACAAACCATAACACGAGAATTGATATTGGAGTTCGGCACAACGTTGCCTACGTCTCCGGGTCTTTGTCTCTATGGGGGAGGCTTCTTTATTTCTGTTCAAAAGCTCAAAAGTACATCACAACAATGCTGATTAGCTACAAGAATGATCTGGTCATGTTCTTCCATATCTCTAGAACCCAACAAAGAAAATGGCACGCAAAAAGGATGTCTGGAGCTCCCAGAAATGGCCCACAAACGTCTGCTCCTCAATAGCTTCCCTGCATAAAAATGGATTTGACTTGGCTTCCCTTCAGCATAACTGTTCTCTGACTGTCCTCCATGGCCTCAAACAAGCCTGGTTTTTATAGATCTGAATTTCATTATCCATCCCCAACTTCCTCCCAAAATTTGGGCTCAAAAAATGCCCAATATCTCCCAAAAATGACCAAAATCCATTAATAACAGGCAGAAAATCAATGAAAATCCCAAACTATATAACAAAAAAGCCACTTTGTTTTAATAATAGGGGATAATCCCCTTAGTCTGTGCACGCGCCCCCTTGGCAGGGTCATATGGGGCCATGTGTCCGATCACTAGCCCTTCCCATGCGTGCTAACTCCTGGTCTTCGGACACGTTCCATGGAACCGGTGGCTTAATAGACTAACCCCCGTGCCCAAAATGGTTGATAGGCCCCGGTTCCATTGGTGGTGGTTACATGCTGGCGCGGTGTCCAAGGGCTAGGCCCTATCCCATTACTCCCGTGCATATGGTAAGCCTCCCTGTCCGGGCTCTGTCATCGCATAAACATATATCGAACCATGGGCTGGCACTAAGCCCCAACCCTTTTTGCCTCCATTTAAACCTTTAATCAAAGTTAAATACATTCTTTGTCATATAATTAATAAGAACCAAAAGTGGCCCTGGTGGTTATCTTGATCTTTCTAGTCCATAGTGCAGAAGAGGTCGGGGGTTCGACCCCGATGGAGACCATATAATTTTACATAACCCGAGAGCCAACCACAATGTGCCACGTGGCATCCCATGACTGGGCCACGTGGCACCTCCACCACCAATCAAAAACCACAATTTGTTGAGTTCCGGATGGTCCACGTGTTTACCATGTACCCTACCACCTGTCACTGTACCTTCCTAGTCAACCTGCTGATGTCATCCCTGCCACGTCAGCCTGTGCCATGTGTCACCCTTACAGTGGTGACACGTCTCACCCTCTGACTGGTCCAACTGTACCTATCATATGGCACATCACCTACCACATGTCATCACCAGAAGCTGCCACGTCAGTTGTACGGTCGTATGGCCTATAAAGTCAGCCTGCCACATGGCACTGTACGGACTGTATAGTCATCCTTTTTTTTTGCCTGTTCAGGTTTTCAGACAGAACGTGATATATTTCGCATACGAAGCTCGTTTGATGAAATAAATATATGGATAGAATCAAGAAGACGATACAGACGCAATGCTGCTGGTTTCATCGGATTCCAATCACTTTCATTTTTGAGCCTTTTTGAGCCCTGTCAGCCTCCTGGATCCGATTCTGGATCACACCTCCCCACTAAAAGACCTTTTGGTCCCCAAAAGGTTATTGACCAGTCAACAAGCTCGGGATAGGCCACCCGGCTTGTCCTCTGTCTCTGAACTCTGTCCTATGCACCTGTCTCATCAAGATCAACTCTAACAAAATCATGACAACTGACAGTATATTGTTAGCCATTTGAACCCTGTTACATATTACTGACGCCACTATCATCCATGTAGACAACATTACTAATGATAGTATCAAAAAGACGACTGCAAATGAGCTGATATACTTGAAATATTTGCACGACATGAGCTTATTGTGAAGCAACTTATGATTGATTTTCCATTCAACAATCATTTCTTGTTCTTGCTTAAGATCAATTACTTCATTTGAAACAATTATTGGTTTGTTGCTTGCTTGTACTTCCTTCTTTAATTGTTCCATTGTTTGAAGTGTTTTATTTGCTTTAACATGATGAGCATGAACCACATAATCTTGACCTTCTTTGGTGAATTGATATTGATTCTTTGTTCTGTAGAAGATTGCCTTATGATCATATAAATATGGACTACCTATGACCATTCCACACTCTCTTAACAACACTACATCACATGTTACTTCGTCCACATACTTAGATGAAATTTCAAATTTGATTGTGCACTACTTTGTTATGTGCATTTGATGATGATTTCTTATCCATTTAAGTGTGCAAGGCTTATGATGAGTTTGTGTTTTTAACCCCAATTGCTTAACCAATTATTTTGAGATTAGATTAGATTGAGATCCATTCTCGATTAATGTGTCTATCTTAGTGTGTCGCATGATCACCCTTATATGAAACAAGTTGTTTCTACAATCAATGCCTTCACCAATTTTACCTGTCATACCAACCAATGAGATCTTTGATTCATCACCTGAATCCGATCCCAAGTCTGTGGGTTTTGTTGTCATTTCCACTGTCTGCATTCCCTTCTTTTCCTTGAACCACTTTGGCCTCTTCTCAGGATGCAACTGCCAATATCTGTCCTCATCATATCCCTCTTTCTTGCAATGCTTGCAAGAGGGTTTTCCTTCCTTCCTCATCACTGCATTTGCATTCTTGCCATGCCTTTTCCTCTTGTCCTCTTTCCTTGAAGACGATGATTCCCTTGACACACCTGCTTTCCCTGCTTCAATAGACGTAGCTTGAACAGAAACCTCATCAAAGTTAGTGGGTCCAAACATGAAAACAATGTTTTTAATATGCCTAGGTAAACCTCCTATAAAGTTCATAATATTTTCTTATGTTTGTAAAGGGATATCTAACATTAATGCCATTTTTCAAAATCCATCAGTCTATTCTTGCACTGTTTGTCCTTTTCTTAGTTTTAAAGATTGCCATTCAATTAATTCTTTTTCTTTATAACCCAAAGGATATAATTGTTTCCTAAGTGCAAAAATGAAACTCTTCCATGATGGAAATACATTACCCACTTGTTTTGTTCCCTTTTTCAACTTGCTTTGCCACCATATGAGAGTTGTACCTGCAAGTCTAAAAGATGCCAACTTGATTTGTGTGGCCTCATCCTTGATCTGTTGCACACTGCAGTAAACCTCCATCTGCCTGATCCAATTGTCATTTTTTTCTGCATTTACTTCACCATCATATATGGGCAACTCAAATTTAACATCAAGTTTTAACAATGGCATTTCATTCTTATTCTTATGAACATTTTTCTTTCCATTAGATTTAGAACTTGAAATTGAAGAAGAAGGAGAAGAAGGAGGTGATGATGGAGGTGAACGAGGAATATGAGGATGATCCTCCTCCTCTTCACTTTTTCCCTTTGTATATTCACCCAAAACTGGTCTCTTTCATTTGAAGTAATCCTCATACAAAACTTTCACCATCTCCGACATAGCAAGGAAAGTTTTCCGGAACTCTTTCTCATCCCGAGAAAGCCCTTCTTCCGATCCCATCTTCTCGCTGTGAGAATCTCTCTTTCTCAATCCAATTAATGGATTCTCTGTAACAATATCGTCTTCACCATGCTGTAGCTTTTCCCTGGTTAACATGGAAAACTCAAATCCAAACGTCAACTAGATCTAATACCACTTGATCCATAGGATCTTTTAATGACAATGGTTGAGTTTTAAATTGTAGGTGTTAATTATCCCTTTTAAGAACCTTAATGAAAGAATGAGGAAAAGAGAGGAATTATGACAGCCATATACACATTTGTAGATCTGAAATGAAATAATAAACAACAAACCATAACACGAGAATTGATAACGGAGTTCGTCACAACGTTGCCTACGTCTCTGGGCATTTGTCTTCGTGGGGGAGGCTTCCTTATTTATGTTCAAAAGCTCAAAAGTACATCAGAGCAGTGCTAATTGGATACAAGACTGATCTGGTCATGTTCTTCCAGATCTCTAGAACCCAGCAAAGAAAACGACATGCAAAACGATTGTCCGGAGCTCCGAGAAATGGCTCGCAAGCGTCTTCTCCTCAATAGCTTCCCTGCATAAAAATGGCTTTGGCTTGGCTTCCCTTCAGCATAACTCTACTCTTACTATCCCCCATGGCCTCAAAAAATCCTGGTTTTTATAGATCTAAAGTTGGTTATCCATCCCCAACTTCCTCGCAAAATTTGGGCTCCAAAAATGCCCAATATCTCCCAAAAATGACCAAAATCCATTAATAACAGGCAGAAAATCAATGAAAATCCCAAACTATATAACAAAAAACCCACTTTGTTTTAATAATAGGGGATAAGCCCCTTAGTCTATGTGCGCGCCCCTTTGGCAGGTTCACATGGGGCCATGTGGCCGAGTGCTAGCCCTTCCCATGCGTGCTAACTCTTGGTCGTCGGACGGGTTCCATGGAACCGGTGGCTTAAAAGACTAACCACCGCGCCCAAAATGGTGGATAGGCCCCGGTTCCGTTGGCGATGGTTACATGCTGGTGTGGGGTCCAAGGGATAGGCCCTATCCCATTACTCCCGCGCATAATGTAAGCCCCCTTGTCCGGGCTTTGTGGTCGCATAAACATATATCGAACCATGGGATGGGGCTAAGCCCCAGCCCTTTCCACCTCCATTTAAACCTTTAATCAAAGTTAAATACATTCTTTGTCATATAGTTAATAAGAACCAATAGTGGCCCAGGTGGTTAGCCCAGTCCTGCCAGTCCATAGTGCGGAAGAGGTCAGGGGTTCGACCCTAGTGGAGAGCATATCATTTTACATAACTTGAGAGCCAACCACAGGGTGCCACGTGGCAGCCCATGACTCGGCCACATGGCACCTTGACCACCAATCAAAAACTGCCATTTGTCGAGTGCCGGATGGTCCACGTGTCTGCCACGTACCTTGCCACCTTTCACCGTACCTGCCCAGTTAGCCTGCTGATGTCATCCCTGCCATGTTAGCATGTACCATGTGTCACCCTTACAATGGTGAGACGTGGCACCCTCTGACTGGTCCAACTATGCCTGTCGTACACCACATCACCTGCCACATGTCATCACCATAATCTTCCATGTTAGTTGTACAATTGTACGACCTATACATTCAGCCTGCCACGTGGCACTGTACGGACTGTACGGACTGTACAGTCATCCGTTTTTTTTGCCTGTTTAGGTTTTCGAACAGAACGCGATATCTTTCGCATATGAAGCTCGTTTGATGAAGTAAATATATGGATAGAATCATGAATATGAGACAGACGCAATGGCACTGGTTTCGTCGGATTCTGAGCACTTTCATTTTTTATCCTTTTTTAGCCCTGTCAGACACCTGGATCTGATTCTGGATCATTGTATAAACAACTTGTTGGTAGTCTTATGTATCTTACTACTACAAGACTTGACATAATATATGAAACAAGTTACATTTCCAGGTTTATGGAATATCCTAAGTATTCTCATTGCAAATTTGGTAAGAGGATCTTAAGATACATTGCAGGTACAACCACTTATGAATTTTGGTACACAAATTCAACAGATAGTATGCTTACAGGTTATACGATAGTGAAGTATTGACAACAGAAAAAGCACTTCAGGCTATGCTTTTCTGTTTGGAAATAATTTGTTTTCATGGGCATCTAAGAAGCAACCCATACTTTCTATCTCTTCTGCATAAGTAGAGCGGAAAATACAACATCATGCCATGCAATTTGGCTTAAAAGGTTTTTGATGGATTTTGGATATACGACAAAAGAACCTATTTTGATTTTTTGTGACAATAACTATACCATTTCCTTGTCTAAGAATAATGTGTTTCATCAGAAAAGCAAACACATTGACACTCGATTTTACTTCATTCGTGAACTCGTAAAAAATGGTGACATTTTTCTCAAATTTTGTGGTTCTAAAGATCAGCTAGCTCATATTTTCACTAGTTAATTAGTGAAACCGTTTGTTTACAATTACTCAGCTAGTTCAGAAACTGTAAAACTGTCTTTGTAAGTATTTATATAATTCATATGTAATCAATAATAAGTGCATTCATTCTCAACATTTATGTATTCTTTCTTTATTTCTGTTTACACTACTGACCTAAATTAGATTATTTGCATCATGACAGTAATGACATAAATTAGATTGCGTGCATCATATAAAGTACTAATCTTTATGGAAACTGCAATGGAATTGAAAAGTTATTTTTTTTAGGGCGATGATAGTTTTCTCCCCAATAGCTTTGCGGAAATACCCGACACCCCCTCGTGTGGCACTATCCCCCATATCCTTTCCTCTCCTTTGAAGAACATGAAAGTAAATCCATTTGCTACACAAATAGAATAATCTATTAATAAAATATTAACTCAATCAAAATCACACATACCTTTCTCTAATATCTTAATATTCAAATTATTTCTCAAGCTATGAAGTCTTTACTCCTCTCCTTTGAAGAACTGTATAGTACATCCACTAAAGTTGTATAGCTGTATTCAATTAAATAGTTCTATAAACGTGGCCAATAAAAGGTTAGTAGCCTTGGAAAAGATTTTTATTTTTTTTAGAAAGGTTATTAGCCTTGGCAATCTTTTAAAAAGCATATAAGCTAATTAGCCTTAAGTATTATTGCTCTGTGTTATTGAGGAGGACAAAAAATATGGTCCTCATCTAGTGTTGATTGAGGATTATTGAAAAAATATCCTCCTTAATTTTTATTGTACTGTTTTTTTGAGGAGGATAGAAAATTTGCTCCTCATCTAGTGTTGTTTGATCTTCCATTCTCCTCAATATTAAAAATTTACTAACCTCCTCATGCCTACTGGTGTAAACTATATGGAAACCAAATTGAAAAATGCCCATAAAATTTGGACACTGGATATTATTACATTTCTTCCTTCTTTGCTCATTTTAATTAAGGTTTCCAATTCCATCTTTATTGCCATAAATCATGGTTCTACTTAGTAATTGTTGTTATAAGGGAATTACTTTACAACTCTAATTTCAGTGGTTCAATTTATCAATTTCCTTAACATATTCACTTTCAAAGCTGTACAAGGCTGAAATCACGGAGGTGGGTTACACTTTTGTGACAATCAGGTCTCCAAAATTCTGAAAAACATTTTTTCGGCCGAACTAATAATCTTTTTCAGCCGAAATATATTGTTTTCAGTCGAAATATTTTTTGACTGAAAAAATAAACATCAAATCGAATGGTGCAATAATCGCCCCCTCGATTTGCATGTACAAATTTGGTCGGTCGGATATTTTCTTTCCGACAATCCTTTTTCGGTCGAACAATTGTTCGACCGAACTATGTTTTGGCCGAAAAATAGTTCGGCCGAACAATTGTTTGGCCGAAAATTTGTTCCGTTGAACTATCTTTTGGTAGAAATATTGTTTATATATTAACCACACATCGATATTGAAATGTTTTAGAAAATTTGTTGTCGTTTGCTGTTGTTTGTTGTCATTGTTGTGAGCTGTTGTGTGAGGAGGTCGCCGGGAGGTTGTGAGCGCATGGGACATGAGCGCATTTGAGGTCGTTGGGAGGTCATGAGCGTAGGGGTCGTCGAGAGGTCGTGAGAACAGATGTCATCGTTGTGTTTGCAACATGTAAGTTTCTATACAATTGATGTCATATATAGGTTTTAAAATATTTCTTTTAAATGTAAATTTTTGTATTTTTGGACTGTGAGGGGGCCATGGGTGCTCATCCTTGTGTCCAAGCCGTGGGTACACCCACGGCTTGGCCACAATACTGAGCACCCGCGACTCCCTCACAGTCCAAAAATACAACAATTTAGTCGTTGTTGCATTTGCAACAACTAAGTTTCTATACAATTGATGTCATATAGGTTTTAAAATATTTGCTTTAAATGTAAATTGTTGTATTTTTGGACTATGAGGGGGCCGCAGGTGCTCAGCCCTGTGGCCAAGCCGTGGGTACGCCCACAGCTTGGCTATAGGGCTGAGTACCCGTGACCCCCTCACAGTCCAAAAATAGGAACCACCTCATTTTTTTCACCATTCATAGTGATCGTAATATTCCTAGTGTAACAAGTTTTTGGATAGAAGGAACATTCTTGTTTCACTTGGTAACCTTTATATTGTTAGTGTAAGGAATATTCTTAGTGTAATCTTTATATTGTTGTATTTTTGGACTGTGAGGAGGCCGTGGGTGCTCAGCTCTGTGGCCAAGCTGTGGGTACACCCAGGGCTTGGGCTTGGCCACATGGCTGAGCACCCGCGGCCCCCTCAAAGTCCAAAAATAGGAACCACCTCATGTTTTTCACCATTCATAGTGATCGTAATATTCTTAGTGTAACAAGTTTTTGGATAGAAGGAACATTCTTGTTTCACTTGGTAACCTTTATATTGTTAGTGTAAGGAATATTCTTAGTG
>ML790411.1:397144-411190 GCA_009831015.1 Picea engelmannii
TGGATAGTAGTCTTGTAATGTTCTTGTTTATATGGAGCCTCCTTGCATCAGTCAATGCTATTTTCAACTTTATTTTATAGTAGTCATCACTCAATCATATCCCCAACCTTCCTTTATAGTGTCCTAATGTTCTTGTTTCAACAGCTTCCTTGCATCACTCAGTAGCAACCCCAACATTCCTTTTAGAGTTGGCTTTCTCTTAAGTGGAGTTTTCTGTTGGAGGGATAAAAACTTGGTATGTGCTACTTATGTTCAAGTTTCATGTTAAGTTACATACTTCATTGTGAGAAAGTTGCTAACAGTTGTTAAATGTTGTATAAATGTGTGTGACAAAAAAAAATGGAATATATTTGTTTTGTTATAGAATGAGTTACATTGTTTTGTGATATCTTGAAATAACATAGATATATTTATTTTGGATATCTTGAAATAACATATATATATTTATTTGGGGGATTGAAACAATTTCTATCAACTCATGTGTTTATTTTTTTTAATTACATTTATTTTGTGATGTCTTAGAATGATTTTTATCAATTTATAAGTGACAAGTTTTTGTAGTCATTCAAGGAAGAATTTTAGGCTCATAAGTTACAAGTTTTTGTATTGGTTAAATAAGAATTTTAATGGCTTTAAATAACTTTAAATGGTTTCTAAGGTTCATAAACTTGCATTAATAGGTCCTTTAAGTTTGAAAATCCATTTAAAATAAAGTTACATTTATCCATGTGCTTATATGGTTTTCATTATGGACTATAACTTTATTGAGAGTAGGGTTAGGGTTTTTCATTATGTAGGTTGAGTCTGTTAAACATAGGGTTAAGGTTTTTCATTATGGAGGTTGAGTTTGTTAGATATAGGGAATGTACTCTTTATACTTGGCCTTTACATTGGTTTGTCATGAAATTTTAAATTAATATTTTATTAGATACTTTAATATCAATTTTATAGTAGCCCACAACGATGAAATTTGATAGGAAAACAGATTGTAGCCTTATGGATTTTTATTGTGGAAGTTGACTTAGGTGAAGATAGGGAATTTATTGCCCCCGGGGGGGCAGCTCAATTGGCAAGTGACGTGAAAATGAAGTTCCATGAGGTTTCGAGTTCAACTCCCCCCGACTTACCTTGTGTGCCGCGTAAGGGGCATCGTGGGCACACCTAGAGGTTATAGTGGTAGCGGTTGGATAACACGGCCATGTATTCCTCCAGACACACAAAAAAATAAGAAGATAGGGAATTTATTCTTCATATTTGGCCTCCTTTACACCCCTTTACCCATGAAATTTTAATATATTTTTCTTTTCTTTCTTATAAATACTCTAATATCAATTCTATGGTGACTGAGACACATAGAATTTGAGAGGAAAATTACTAGCAATGAGGCATTTTAACTCTCAAATACAATAAAAAATTTTACTTGTCAAATACAAGTAACAAAAATTACCATCATCAATCTTTGTTGGAAATCGTAAAACAGGTAATAAAACAATGCAAACCATCAAATTCCATGGGTTGGTTTTGAAATTCCAATCTTATTGGTGGATTATGATGATAAGGGTTTTTAGCCCTCATCAATCCATGCTAGAGTGCTTGGAAAAATCTTCAAAACATGATTCCAAAAATTTAATATGTGATAATTCACTTCTTTTATTTCAAATTACAAAAGAAAAATGTTAAAATAAAATCTTAGTACTAGAAATAAGATATAAACAGAATCTAATTATATTTTTGTTTCAATAAAGTTTGATACTATATATCCATAGTCAAATTTAATGAAGACGATTCCCATTCATAAATAACATCGATGGCCAACAACATTTTAGATAAATAGTTATAAATTTGATTGTTTCTCATAAACTACTCACAAAATCCATAAAGAGAGACTCCAATGGTTAAGTGGGATAGGTAAGAGCCAATAAGGACCATATTTACAAGTAGTCTTTTTAACATGCCACAAAGGGGGTAGTTTCTCATGAAAGTATCAAGCTAGTGTTGCACAATAGGCCAAAAGAAGTGGCGTTGGAGTGCTCTTGAGACACCTAGAGAGTAGTGATAACATGATCATGAATCCTAGCTAGTTGATGAAAAAGTTAAAAAATGTTTTGGAGTTCCTTCAACAACTCATAAGAGGATCATGGCTACAGAGTAATGGACAACTTGTAATGGTAAAAATGAGTATATCCATAAGAGTCCTCAAAAGGACGGGGTTATGGGATGCTGTATATTGAAGAACAAGATGATCACAAGATGTAGGAGATATATGACTATGTTATCAAGTTCAATTTTACTACAATTATTTTGAAAAACAGATCTAATGTGGTGTGTTACTAAGAATGTATAAGATTATGTATATTCATAAAAAAATTATGAAATTAGAGGCTCAAGAAATATTTCAATGGCTAAACTCTAGAAGAGAAGATTAGGTATAAAGAACCAAGCAAAGAAAACAATACTTAATGGGTCATAGAAGTGTAGTGCGTAATGAATGGGGAATATTGAATGTGACCATAGAAAAAACATGGGCCATGATTAAGTGTTGAACAACCAAGTGATGTTACCATTGAGTAAAGAAGAGAATAAATGATAGTACTAATGAAGGAATAGACCTCGAGTCATTGAGGAAATGAATGTTGCTTAACAACTTTGTTTGTTGAACAATGAAGAGACAATATTGAGAAAATGAATAACCCTAATGAGTATCAAACTTGTGAGCATTTGGAACAACAATGTGCTAAGCATAGAATGACCCAACCACAAAGCAAAGCAAAGCAAGGGAAAACCATGTGCTGAACATGATAAAGATATAAAAATAATTCCTAATGGACTAGACACGTGGATTCAAAAAATTAATATCACTTTAAGTGTGCAATGAAAAAAATTTAGGACAAGGAACACTTAAAACATGTTCAAGACAAGGTTTCTGAATATGTTGAATGGCTTAATCATGCATAGATTGCACATGGTTGAAATTTCTCTTCACATATCATTATTGAAATCGTCAATCAATACTAACAAAATAATAAATGTGTTTATAATCAATTGGTTGTGTTGGAGAATGTGAAACCTCCATTTCTTATTAGTTTATCCTCTTAAAAAAGACATACATGTCAGTTCCTTGCCATATGTCATATGTAGTTAGTGAGCTCCAAATATTTTTCAATGTGTTTGTTTTGGGAAAACATGAACGGGGTTTTGTTTTTCTAGAAAATTATTATCTAGTGGTTCATGAAAACATGCAAATATCTTGCTAAGGAAGGTGACATAATCTAGTTTTATTTTTGTGTGTTTCATATTTTCAGATAGTTGCATTGTCTCCATCCCAAACCTATGAATTGCATATCCAACAATCAAACAATGCAAAATAAGAAAGAAAGAAAAAAAGACGCACATATGGTGGTTTCTATGTGTAAAAGAAGATTAATTGTTAACCATGACAAAATACTAGCAATGGAAACTAGCTGAATAGATACATGAGGACACATGGAATGAGACTATTTATGTGGAGAAAATCATCTTGGTGACTTACAGTTGTATGAATAAAGCATAGAAAAAACATTGAATGAATAAATAATTTGAATCCTCCACATAAGCTCACTACTAAATGAAATAAACCAACAATACCTCTTGTTGTATACAAATATTTTTTGTTTATTATATTTGCAAAATTAACCAAAATGTGTTCCCAATGACTAACTTAGTTCAATAAGTATTCAGAAAACCCAATGACTTCCACTTCTTTAGAAAATGCAATGGAAATTTTGTAGGGGTATGAAAAGAAACAAAAACAATTGGTAGGAACTATTTGGAGAGTTTTAAACATAGAAAGATACCTATCAATTGCTATCATTAGGAAAATTATTCAAATCAAAAGGAAAATGTGTTTGATTACCCCGATTTGGCATGGATGCAACTATTATCCCACATTGTGGATCTGGCATGTTTGCAACTTTTCTCCTCCCACGTTGGCTTTCTCCTCCCACGTTGGCTAGACTCAATGAATTCATATGGCATATATTCTTCAGCATTTACACTCATAATCCAACTTTTCTTTTTTCTTAGAGATCCCTCCAATGCTTGTGGGTCATTGGTGAAGTCAAAGTCCTTCCAAATAAGAATTATTTCCAAATACTCCTTCATTTCCAAACATTTATGTTGTTCTCGTAGTGCATGATCAATTTCATCGTGATAATTTAAATGTATGAAATTTTAAAAGAGATGAATCATATAAAACATTCAAATTCATATGTAAATACAATATCAAATTAGAATAAAGTAAACTTTAATGGATGATTTTCATACAATAAAGAAGGATTTCCTGTAATCGTTTTATCTTCTCTAACATCCGTTGTATAATCAAATAAAAATCATTGTTTTCTTGATGAAGGGCATTTATATCATCTCCTCCATCATTGTCCCCATTCCTCTTTTCATGAGCATTCTCATTGTTCTTCTAGAAGCTCATCCATTGTTAATTCCTCTATAGAATCTTCTTGGGATACCACATTACAAATTCAATATAGAGCATTGAATGTCAAAACATGTTTGCATGTGTTGCCTCACAATGCCTATGGGGAATCACATACTAGACCATTTTCTGTAGATGTTGATACAATGTAATATTTTGCATGATCTATCTCACTAATAACCATGTATGCACCTTCAATAATGTCATGAGGATGAACATCAATGTCAGGAATTATCCTAGATTTGTCTAATGAAGTCTCAAGGTACCTCTCCTTCTACCAGTTTGTTAGAAATCTATACTCTTCAAATAGTTTCGATGCACAAAAAAGGGTTCCACCCTCTTCAAGATTTATTCCTTCGTTCATGTAATAAATTGGCCTTCAAGAAGAAATTTTATGATTCAATTGAACTATTCGACTCTTGATTAGCATTAGGAAAGTAACGATAATATTTTTCCTACATATCTAATAAGAAAGACATGTAATTATAACTAAATTAAAATGATCTATACATGTTGGGGAAAGTAATCTAAGAACGAATTTGACTGTCCATTTGTTGGGTAGATCTGAAGATTACTTCTGGGTAGGTCTCAAATAGATTCAACATTTCATCATGACCTCCATTACATCGCTATGCATATGTACCTCATCATGTGTACCTTCGGTCTCAGTGCCAACCCTTTTTCATGTTGAATGAGAACACTAAGAGCCATTTTTCATGTTGGATGAGTTCCACTTGTCTCAACCCTTTTTCATATCGGATGAGAAGACTTAGTGAAAGCCCTTTCTCATGATGGATGAGTTCCACATGTCTCAAATCCAACCCTTTTTTATGCTCGATGAGTTCCACATGTCTCAGTGCCATCATTTTTTCATCCTCGGTGAGAATACTAAGTGCCAACCCTTTTTCATGCTGGATGAATTCCACCTATCTCATTGCCACCCCTTTTTCATACTGGATGAGTTCCACCTATTTCAGTGACATCCCTTTTCCATGCTGGATGAGAATATTCAGAGCCGACCCTTTTTCATGTTGGATGAGTTCCACTTGTCTCAATGCCAGCCCTTTATCGTGCTTGATGAGAACACTCAGTGTCGACCCTTTTTCATGCTAGATGAGTTCCACTTGTGCCATCCCTTTTTCCTTTTTCATGCTCCTTGATAGTCACATATTGGAGCCTCATTTATCCCGTCTACACCATATCACTAATATAGTGATATTTGATCTCAATATGCTCTGACCTGTCATGAAACACTAGATTCTATGAGTACTTCATTCAACTCTGGTTCCAAATGCAGGTCGCCTCCACTTTGAGGGAAAATAACCCATACAATAGTTTCTGAAGCCACATTTCTTCTCTACATGCTGCACATGATGCCACATATTCAAATCCAACCATACTGAGTGTTACACATTACTTCTTATTACTGATCCATGAAATCATATAGGATCCCAAAGTGAAGCAACATCCTATTGTACTTTTCCTATTTGCAACACTACCAGCCCAATATCAATCTGAAAATGCGAGTAGAATGATCTCATTGTGTGCAACATAATTCAACCCATAATACATTGTACCTTTAAGGTACCTCATCACATGTTTTACCGCAATGAGGTGAAACGTTTTGGGTCAACCATGTGTTGACTTAGGGTGTTTTACAAAGAAACATATATTTGGTCATGTATTCATCAAATACATTAATAATCTAGTCATCTTCATATATAATGTAGAATGGACAACCTCTGAAGTGGTGTAATCCAACAACTTCATATTTGATTCCATCGGTGTAGCCATGAATTTACAATCCAACTTCTCAAACCTCTTCAGGTTCTCCACAACATATTTTACGTGATTCAGGAGGATCTCATTCTTCCTTTGCCATACCTATAGACCCAAAAAATAGTGCATCAGAACAAGATCGTTCATCACCTCCCTCTGTGAATGAGAAGAAAAAATCTATACCACACACCCACAACCAAGGATCGAGAGTCACCATTTTGTTGGTGTACATATGGAACAAGGGTTAGCAAATCTATGAAATTTTTGGTTGTATCAAAGCTATAGAAAAAAGTGGGTGAGAACACAAGAAATCCTAGATATCTAGTGATTATTTCCCTTCTAATATATGTTATCAAGAAATAGAAATTTTATGAAAATAGTAAATATACTTGAATAACATAAGATAAAAATAATGAATATGATGTATAATTGCCAAATAACTAGAGTACAAAATAAACAACACCTATGAAGAAACCAATGAAAACAAATTTATTTGTGAGAAGGACTTTATTTCCGGAATGTATGGTAGCAGTGGCTAAACTCTTCTCTTAGATTAAGGTAGATATGGTGAGATGAAGCTAAAAGAGAAATGGAAGTTTAGGTAGCATCTTTGTACTCTCATGCAAAATATCTATTTTTTCTTTTAATTTGAACAAAATAAAGAGGGGAAAAGGAATACAAGTGGATTATAGCTTAGTTGAATGAAATAATTGAGGAAAATGGGGTTTTCCTAGGTCATGCAAGGGAATAATGATGAGAAAGTGTGAAATAACTTAGGAAAAAGGGGTTTTTTAAGTTGTGTAAGAGAATAATGGTGTGAAAGTAAGCATGTAAGACAATGGATACACATGCTATGATGGTGTATAGTCTTTTCTGCTATGTGTTTGAATATATCGTGATAACACTTGGTTAGGCATGCTTACCTTGGGTAAAGTCTAGAGTGATAGTGGTAATAACACTTGGTTAAGCATGCTTACCCCGGATAAAGTCTAGAGTGATAGGGGGTTGGATCTCTGGTTATAAGATTTAAAGGGGGTTAGATCCCTGGTTATAATCTTTAAAGGGGAGTTGGATCTCTAGAATTACCCCAAGTCAAGTTTAAAGGGGGAATATTAGGTTAACCTTAACCTAGGAATGAGTCAAAGAAGTTTAAGTCTACATTCATGGTTTTCAGGCCCATGGTTTTCGTGGCCCATGGTTTTCTTGGCCCATGGTATGTTGTCCGTAGTATTGCCTCTAATGAAGCCTATAAATAGGTTTGGGAACTTCCAGTGTAAAGTGCCAAAATTGAGCTTGAATCACGTTTGTCCAGATTTAGCCAAAGAGTATTCAAAGAACTTTATGGTTGGTTTTTCTCACAAGAGTTTTCATAATAAAATCTTGTTCTTGATATGAATGTATTTTCTTGTATTTTATTTATCTTGCTTTATTTATTTATTTAAATATCTTAGATCATGGTTACTGGCATCGTGGGAGTTACGGTTTTCAACGAGGACTGGCCCAACCTTGCACAGAGACATTAAGGGTTTCAGCATCGTAGACAAGACTTTCAATTTTGTGCCACATTATGGGTTTCAACATATGAGAAGAAGGGACTTCCAATTTTTTGCCATTTCTTGATGTTTCCAGTGGTGAAATTTGGCCTTACCTGCAATGCTATGGGTCGCAATGCTGTGGGTCGCAGATTCTTCTTTGTAGTAGGGCTCATAAACCGATTCTTGTTGCTGGAAATATTATAACGAAAGTTATTATTATGCCAGTTTAGGTTTAAATTCCCCTTTTTAGCCTTCCTCTTTGTCGTGGAAGGAAATTAAAAAGATGCTTGGGTTTAACTTTCCCTTCCTAGTCTTCCTCCTGATAATGGAAGGAGATTGAAAATATGCCTCCATCTATGTTGTAGGATCTCAAAAACCTCAACCTTGGCCTCAGATTACAGGAGTGGGGAATTGTATGTGCTTTACGTTAAAAAGAAATTCAATTTTTATTTATGCAGAAACACATGATTTCCATCTAGAATTGCTTTTATTATGTATTAGTGAAAGGGTACTTTTGATGTGTGTATTTTGAAAATATTGACAGTGGTTTTTTAGGTTTTTGGTTGGTATTATATATATTCTTTGGTTTTAGGTTTATTATACCCTCCTCGTGTTGGTTTTATATATATTCATTGGTTTTATGTTTATTATATCATGTGTGTTCTTGTGCTTTATGCATAGTTTATAATAAAAAAATGATATATAGTGAACAAAACAATTTCAAAGTTATTATCATGTAGCGTAATCTGCACTAATGCTTCCTAACATATCCATTCAGAATCAGAACGCTAAATACTCAGACATATTACATAATCCTATCTATGCAAGAAATCAAATACTTCAAATAAAATAATCTAAACAATCCATCCAGATAACAAAGTCTAATTCTAATGCAAAGTAATCTAAATACTTCAAATAAATTAATTTTATGTCTATTAAATCTTCATGAGAAGAGGACATCTACTTACATGCTTCATCATTCTCTTATTAATCCATCAAATATGTAAGCTTTTAGCACAAGATGCAACTACATCCCTAGCTAACTTATGCGGAGAGGATGTACTTCTCTATTTATGTTGTCAAGTTCTTGCCTAAAACAGACAATGACCGGTGCCAAATATCATCACTTTCATTCAAAATATCCCTCATAGTTTTTAGCATGGAATCATGTACATCTTCGGAATTTTTTTTATGAGAGACAACCCAAAAACAATATTCGAACATCTCAATGATATATCTTCATATATTTAAAACTTTTGACAGTTAGCTCTAATATATATTTCATTAGATCGTTGCCCTATGGATTATAGGGTGCCATTATTTTTCATAAGAAAATGATCTAATGAAAGATATATTAGAGCTCACTATCAAAAGTTTAAAGATCCGGGGAAGATGAACAGTTTCTTTGCAATTAGCATTTCCATTCTCAAAACTGTTGAAGAGGTCAGTTTGTGCGTAATAATGATGTACCTGGGATTGAACGACCTCATCACTAAGATGTTCGAATGTTGTTTTTCTGTTGTCTTTCAGAATCCTTTTTCTGAGGATGTACACTATCCGATACGAAAAATTATGAGCGAGAAATTATGAGCGGTTTAATCTTGTGTCAAAACCTTAGATATTTGATAGATTAAGAAGAGGAATGACGAAGCATGTAAGTAGATGTCCTTTTCTCATGAAGATTCGACAAAATTATTTTTCCTGATTTGAACATTGCACTAGACTTTGTTTTCTGGGCAGATTGTTTAGATTACTTAATTTGAAGTATTTGATTTCCTCCAAAATATAGGTTTATATACCATGCTAGAGTATTCAGAGTCCTTATTCTAAATGGATTTGTTTGTTTGGAAGCATTAGTGCAAATTTCACAACAATATTTTTGAATAAAAATTGTTCGATATAGCATTTTCTATTATGCCAATAAACTATTCGTGATATAGCATTTTCTATTATGCCCATAAATGACTCTAAAGAACTTTTCCTGTCCTATTATGCCCATATAGGAGTAAAGCCCATAAAGGTCTTTGCTTGTACGATGCAATGCAGGACTTGCATGCTATGATGGTACTTGCATGTTATCTATTACACTTTAGCACATATCAAGCACACGCCTCAATAGAGTTATTGTATCACGCATTTGTGCATAGTCTACATTGTGTATGGTCTAAATAACTTATCACTATTCTGCTGGTGCAGGAAAGTTGCATTGATTGTCTTGAACCTTCAATAAATTAGATTATCTGTATCATGTAAAAAGTACTCACCTTTATATTAAGTTACTTTTTCGTTGTTTGTGTGACGATAGCTATTGCATAGTAGCAACATACTTGACATAAACTCGAGGGACTCATGTGGGACCACAACAGATAAACGCTTGGAAATCTTTAATAGGCCTGGGCACTAGAGTTCTGTAAGCTTAGGGTAAGGATTATTCTTCAAGTAGTTTCACTTTCACATTATTAGTGCATACGAATAAATGTCCATCTCTCCCATCGATATGAAACAGATTGAATATAAACCAACCATTGAAGAGTTAGGAAGGAGGGATGACACACTTTGATGCTTCACCTCAGCGAGAGAAACATAGGGTACCTGGTAATTTTTACAAAGGAAAAGCGTAATTACATATATAGGGTACCCGCCTGTGCCTGTGAAAGGTAGGACCGTATTTCTCCTCTAGCTTCACTCTAGCGTAAACGGGGTTTTCAGGCTTCACATCACACATGCGCTGAAAGAACATCAATTCCCTCTTGAAATGCTAGGGCCAAACTAGTAGAGTGTTAAACATAATGTAACCTCAACAGTCTGACTATACACTGCCAGTTGTACTGGACAGTTGTACTTTCTATTTTTGTCTTTCTTGAGCCTATTTAGCTCAACCATCTCCCATTTCATTGTATCTTCTTCTAACAATCTCTTCTTCATACATTCTAATATACTGTTCTATTCTTTCTCTTTCCATTTCTCTTTACTTCACAATTTATCATGGTATCAGAGCTTCAGCAGTAAGCCTCTTCACACAGTCCGGAGAGCAATTCGATCCTCACAGCGTAGAACTTCATGGATCTTGAGAGCACGCGACACAGTCTCTTTCACAAGGTTTGGAGAGCCGTTCGTCATACTCTCGAAATATCCTCGCAGGAAACTTCCACGAGGATGCAGAACGTCTTATGTTCAAAAGATCAATGTAGGAAGCTTGCAGAGGAAGTAGAGCATACAACGCTTGAAAGATCCAAGATGAAGAGAATGCAGAAGAAGAAATTTTAAAGATTCTTGCACATTTTTCAAGAATCGTCAAAGATTGACGAATAAAAGATGCAGAACGAAATAACATTTAAAGAACTCTTGAAGAATTCGTTCGAATTCGTTAAAGATTCCTGCAAAAGGTAGAAACGTTGAAGATTTCACGAACATTTGTTCAAATTCGTGGAAGATTGTTAAAGAAAGAAGAAGCGTTTAAAGAATTGCAAGAATTCTTCAAATCTGTCAAAGATTTTAGTAGTGAACATAGAACTCGTGAAGTTCTTTCAATCTTTGAAAGATTCACCAATTCTTTCTTCCACAGGAGAAAATTTCGACAAAATTCAACAAAGATCGTGTTAAACACGCAAGGAACAGCCATTGCGGCCATAAGAGTCGTCCTGCGAACGGATCCAGAGTGGGAAACCAGTTCAGAAGGGACGAGGAGAGCGCGGAAAAGGCGAAAGCATTTCAACCGTCAGATCTTGCGCAAAGGACCGACAACAGTTGGATCAGCAAGAAGGTGCACGAGGTTTAGTCCTCTGTGGCACGACTTGTGAAGTCGCAAAATCCCGACAACATCTGGACCATCCATCAAGAGACATGTAGTGAGATCTCGGCATTTCGTCACTCGCAGGTGTAAAGGTCAGAAGACTACTGTGAGAATTCACGAATTGCAAAATCATGAGTCATTCTGGACCGTTGGATCAAGAAAGATCGTGAGTCGTCAATCTTATCTCATCGCAAAATCGAGAATCGGGAGTTGGATGCGCAAAGGTGATTGCACTCCAAAAACTCTGATATGCGATATCGCAAAATCCTGAAAAGATTATAGCCATCCATCTCAGAGGATAGGTGGCAGCAGATCAACGTATTGTCACATCGGCATATCTAAGTTCGTGGTTTTGGAAGACTGTCGCAACAAGACTTCAAAACTCGCAAAATCACATTAAAGTCTCAGTCGTCCATTTGACCGGACACGTGGCAAACATCGAGGAAACCATCGGTGTTTCGACATCCGAGGTTTCAAGTTGACAGATAAATTGTGTCAGCCAAGCATCGCAAGTCACGATATCCCGAGGTTGAATCAGAACCATCCATCTTTCGGGGACACATGGCGTAAATCCGAGGACTCGAGAAAAGTCCCGACAAGGAAAGGGCCATCGGCATATCAGGATTCGGCAAATCGTGAATCCTGAGGACAAGTGATCGGGTTTCTTTGTGGTGTAAACCCCGTAAACGATCTGAGCCATCCATCTTGAGGAGACACGTGGGCGAGATCGGGAGAGTCAATCGGCACATCAGTGTTCGGCGTTTCGCAGATCCTGGAGATGAGATGTCCGGGACATATCAAATCGAAAACTCGCGAGGAGAGATCAAGACCGTCCATCTGTTGGGACGCGTGGCAACAATCAAAGGAATTGGGAAAGTCCCGAAAAGAAGGCGCCATCGCAAAATCGAAGATCGGGGAATCAAGGAGTTAGAAGAACTCGTCATCAGAACTCGTGAAATCATGATTCGCGATATCCCGATAAGATCTGGACCGTCAGATCACAAGAAGATCTCGACCGTTGAATTGTCCAAAGGCAATTTTTCGCATTTTGGCGATTTGAAAGTCAAAGAGCCGGAAAAGCCCGTATCACTTTAACAGTAAGGCATGTGGTCACATTGCAAGGACACTAAAGGAAAATTCAAGCCTGATAATCTCCCTTCAACCATCGTCAAATCGACATTTCGGCGATCAGAAGTAAATACGAAATTTCCCTCTGTCTTCTCTGCATTTTTTTATGGCGTCGTCTAGCAATTTAGGACCAACTCAGGGTCCGATTCTTCTGGGAAAGAATTACGAGTTTTGGCCTCTTCGGATGAGATCGTTCTTACAAGCAAAAGAGTGTTGGGAGCCAGTGGATCTTGGATATGTGGAACCAGATCCAGCCGCCCTCACTGCCATGACAAATGCACAGACAATTGCTCAGGAAACACTGAGGAACAAAGAAAATAAAGAAAAATTTTGGATTCAAAACTCTGTGGATGATTCAATTTTCTCAAAAATAATAGGCACTGATACTTCAAAACAGGCCTAGGACATCCTCAAATCTTCCTACCAAGGAAATGACAGGGTCAAAACAGTTAAACTACAGACCTTGTGGACGTAATTCGAGACTCTAAGGATGACAGAGTCTGAAACTGTAGATCAGTTCATGACCAGATTCATGGGAATCGTGAACCAGATTAGACTGATTGGTGAAACCATCACTGATCAACGAATTGTTGAGAAAACTCTCAGAAGTCTACGCAAGAAATTTGAAATGGTTGTAACAACAATCCTTGAATCCAAGGACCTGTCAAGATTTTCAACAGATGAACTAATTGGTTCACTGGTGACACATGAAACCAGACTGCATATCACAGATGAGTCAATCTCCAATGCTTTCAAAACTCAATTCTCCTTCAGCAGAGGGAGAGGAAGAGGAAGAAGCATAGGTCACCAAGGAAGAGGGAGAAATCAAAGTAACTCTCACTTCAGTGGAGGAAATAGACAACAATATCCAAATCAAAATTTCCAAGGTCAAAGACATCAGCAACATGTGTCAAATCATACGGGAGACACCCCAAGAGGTATGTTTCTCTCATGCCACAAAACTAAACAACAACCTAAAGATCTCTGGTTGCTAGACAGTGGATGCAACAATCACATGACAGGTAACAAATAATTACTTTCATGCATTGATTCTTCAATCTCATCTGATATTACAGTTGGAAATGATTATTTAGTCAAAGTTCAAAGAAAATGAACTATTCCTATACTTACTAATCAGAATGTAAAGAAAGGCATATATAATGTCTATCATGTTCCAGATTTAAAACATAATTTTCTAAGTGTAGGACAGCTCATTGAGCATGGCTATAAGGTACTTTTTGAGGGAACATCTTGTAAGATATATGACAAACTCCCAACCAGAAAATTGATTTCTGAAATCCATATGACCCCAAATAGGATGTTTCCCCTTACCCTCAGAACTG
>ML790411.1:421651-457263 GCA_009831015.1 Picea engelmannii
ATTGTTTTTCATAAACTACTCACAAAATCCATAAAGAGAGACTCCAATGGTTAAGTGGGATAGGTAAGAGCCAATAGGGACCATATTTATGAGTAGTCTTTTTAACATGCCACAAAGGGGGTAGCTTCTCATGAAAGTATCAATCTAGTGTTGCACAATAGGCCAAAAGAAGTGGTGTTGGAGTGCTCTTGAGACACCTAGAGAGTAGTGAAAACATGATCATGAATCCTAGCTAGTTGATGAAAAAGTTAAAAAATGTTTTGGAGTTCCTTCAACAAGTCATAAGAAGATGATGGCTACAGAGTAATGGACAACTTGTAATGGGAAAAATGAGTATATCCATAAGATTCCCCAAAAGGAGGGGGTTATGGGATGTTGTATATTGAAGAACAAGGTGATCACAAGATGTAGGAGATATATGACTATGTTATCAAGTTCAATTTTACTACAATTATTTTGAAAAACAGATCTAATGTGGTGTGTTATTAAGAATGTATAAGATTATGTATATTCATAAACAAATTATGAAATTAGAGACTCAAGAAATATTTCAATGGCTAAAATCTAGAAGAGAAGATTAGGTATAAAGAACCAAGCAAAGAAAACAATACTTAATGGCTCATAGAACTGTAGTGCTTAATGAATGGGGAATATCGAATGTGACCATAGAAAAAACATGGGCCATGATTAAGTGTTGAACAACCAAGTGATGTTACCATTGAGTAAAGAAGACAAGAAATGATAGTACTAATGAAGGACTAGACCTCAAGTCATTGAGGAAATGAGTGTTTCTTAACAACTTTGTTTGTTGAACAATGAAGTGCCAATATTGAGAAAATGAATAACCCTAATGAGTATCAAACTTGTGAGCATTTGGAACAACAATGTGCTAAGCATAGAATGACCCAACCACAAAACCAGGGAAAAACATGTGCTGAACATGATAAAGATATAAAAATAATTCCTAATGGACTAGGCATGTGGATTCAAGAAATTAATATCACTTTAAGTGTGAAATGAAAAGATTTTAGGACAAGGAAAACTTAAAACATGTTTAAGAAAAGGTTTCTGCATATATTGAATGGCTTCATCATGCATAGGTTGCACATGGTTGAAATTTCTCTTCACATATCATTATTGAAATCGTCAATCAATACTAACAAAATAATAAATGTGTTTATAATCAATTGGTTGTGTTGGAGAATGTGAAAACTCCATTCCTTATTAGCTTATCCTCTTAAAAAAGACATACATGTCAGTTCCTTGCCATATTTCATATGTAGATAGCGAGCTCCAAATATTTTTCAATGTGTTTGTTTTGGGAAAACATGAATAGGGTTTTGTTTTTCTAGAAAATTATTATCTAGTGGTTCATGAAAACATGAAAATATCTTGCTAAGGAAGGTGACACAATCTAGTTTTATTTTTGTGTGTTTCATATTTTCAGATAGTTGCATTTTCTCCATCCCAAACCTATAAATTGCATATCCAACAATCAAACAATGCAAAATAAGAAAGAAAAACAAAAAAGACGCACATTTGGTGGTTTCTATGCATAAAAGAAGATTAATTGTTAACCATGAAAAAATACTAGCAATGGAAACTAGCTGAGTAGATACATGAAGACACATGGAATGACACTATTTATGTGGATAAAATCATCTTGGTGACATAAAGTTGTATGAATAAAGCATAGAAAAAACATTGAATGAATAAATAATTTGAATCCTCCACATAAGCTCACTACTAAATGAAATAAACCAACAATACCTCTTGTTGTATAGAACTATTTTTTGTTTATTATATTTGCAAAATTAACCAAAATGTGTTCCCAATGAATAAGTTAGTTCAATAAGTATTCAGAAAACCCAATGACTTCCACTTCTTTAGAAAATGCAATGGAAATTTTGTAGGGGTATGAAAAGAAACAAAAACTATTGGTAGGAACTATTTGGAGAGTTTTAAACATAGAAAGATACCTATCAATTGCTATCATTAGGAAAATTATTCAATTCAAAAGGAAAATGTGTTTAATTTCTCCGATTTGGCATGGATGCAACTATTATCCCACATTGTGGATCTCGCATGGTCGCAACTTTTCTCCTCCCATGTTTGCTAGACTCAATGAATTCATATGGCATATATTCTTTAGCATTTACACTCATAATCCAACTTTTCTTTTTTCTTAGAGATCCCTCCAATGCTTTTGGGTCATTGGTGAAGTCAAAGTCCTTTCAAATAAGAAATATTTCCAAATACTCCTTCATTTCCAAACATTTATGTTGTTCTCGTAGCTGATGATCAATTTCATCGTGATAATTTAAATGTATGAAATTTTAAAAGAGATGAATCATATAAAACATTCAAATTCATATGTAAATACAATAGAAAATTAGAATAAAGTAAACTTTAATGGATAATTTTCATACAATAAAGAAGGATTTCCTGTAATCGTTGTATCTTCTCTAACATCCGTTGTATAATCAAATAACAATCATTGTTTTCTTGATGAAGGGCATTTATATCATCTCCTCCATCATTGTCCCCATTCCTCTTTTCATGAGCTTTCTCATTGTTCTTCTAGAAGATCATCCATTGTTAATTCCTCTATAGCATCTTCTTGGGATACTACATTACAAATTCCATATAGAGCACTGAATGTCAAAACATGTTTGCATGTGTTGCCTCACAATGCCCATGGGGAATCACATACTAGACCATTTTCTGTAGATGTTGATACAATGTAATATTTTGCACGATCTGTCTCGCTAATAACCATGTATGCACCTTCAACATTGTCAAGAGGATGAACATAATTGTCAAGAATTATCCTAGATTTCTCTAATGAAGTCTCAAGGTACCTCTCCTTCTACCAGTTTGTTAGATATCTAGACTCTTCAAATAGTTTCGATGCACAAAAAAGGGTTCCACCCTCTTCAACATTTATTCCTTTGTTCATTTATGCCTTTGTTCATGTAATAAATTGGCCTTCAAGAAGCAATTTTATGATTCATTTGAACTATTCGACTCTTTATTAGCATGAGGAAAGTAACGATAATATTTTTCCTACATATCAAATAAGAAAGACATGTAATTATAACTAAATTAAAATGATCTATATATGTTGGGGAAAGTAATCTAAGAAGGAATTTGACTGTCCATTTGTTGGGTAGCTCTGAAGATTACTTCTGGGTAGGTTTCAAATAGATGCAACATTTCATCATGACCTCCATTACATCACTATGCATCTGTACCTCATCATGTGTACCTTCGGTCTCAGTGCCAACCCTTTTTCATGTTGAATGAGAACACTAAGAGCCATTTTTCATGTTGGATGAGTTCCACTTGTCTCAACCCTTTTTCATATCGGATGAAAAGACTTAGTGAAAGCCCTTTCTCATGATGGATGAGTTCCACATGTCTCAAATCCAACCCTTTTTTATGCTCGATGAGTTCCACATGTATCAGTACCATCATTTTTTCATCCTTGGTGAGAATACTAAGTGCCAACCCTTTTTCATGCTGGATGAATTCCACCTATCTCATTGCCACCCCTTTTTCATACTGGATAAGTTCCACCTATTTCAGTGACATCCCTTTTCCATGCTGGATGAGAATATTTAGAGCCGACCCTTTTTCATGTTGGATGAGTTCAACTTATCTCAATGCCAACCCTTTAACGTGCTTGATGAGAACACTCAGTGTCGACCCTTTTTCATGCTAGATGAGTTCCACTTGTGCCATCCCTTTTTCATGCTCCTTGATAGACACATATTGGAGCCTCATTTATCCCGTCTACACCATATCACTAATATAGTGATATTTGATCTTGACATGCTTCGACCTGTCATGAAACACTAGATTCTATGAGTACTTCATTCAACTTTGGTTCCAAATGCAGGTCGCTTCCACTTTGAGGGAAAATAACCCATACAATAGTTTCTGAAGCCACATTTCTTCTCTACATGTTGCACATGATGCCACATATTCAACTCCAACCATACTGAGCGTTACACATTACTTCTTATTACTGATCCATGAAATCATATAGGATCCCAGAGTGAAGCAACATCCTAATGTACTTTTCCTATTTGCAACACTACCGGCGAAATATCAATCTGAATATGCGAGTAGAATGATCTCATTGTCTGCAACATAATTCAACCCATAATACATTGTACCTTTAAGGTACCTCATCACATGTTTTACCGCAATGAGGTGAACACGTTTTGGGTCAACCATGTGTTGACTTAGGGTGTTTTACAAAGAAACATATATTTGGTCATGTATTCGTCAAATACATTAATGATCCAATCATCTTCATGTATATTGTAGAATCAACAACCTCTGAAGTGGTGTAATCCAACAACTTCATATTTGATTCCATCGGTGTAGCCATGACTTTACAATCCAACTTCTCGAACCTCTTCAGGATCTACACAACATATTTTACGTGATTCGGGAGGATCTCATTCTTCCTTTGACATACCTCTAGACCCAAAAAATAGTGCATCAAAACAAGATCCTTCATCACCTCCCTCTGTGAATGAGAAGAAAAAATCTATACCACACACCCACAACCAAGGATCGAGAGTCACCATTTTGTTGGTGTACATATGGAGCAAGGGTTAGCAAATCTATGAAATTTTTGGTTGTATCAAAGCTATAGAAAAAAATGGGTGAGAACACAAGAAATCCTAGATCTCTAGTGATTATTTCCCTTCTAATATATGTTATCAAGAAATAGAAAGTTCATGAAAATAGTAAATATACTTGAATAACATAAGATAAAAATAATGAATATGAACTATAATTGCCAAATAACTAGAGTACAAAATAAAAAACACCTATGAAGAAACCAATGAAAACAAATTTATTTGCGAGAAGGACTTTATTTCCGGAATGTATGGTCGCAGTGGCTAAACGCTTCTCTTAGATTAAGGTAGATATGGTGAGATGAAGCTAAAAGAGCAAAGGAAGTTTAGGTATCATCTTTGTACTCTCATGAAAAATCTCTATTTTTTTTTAAAAATTTGAACAAAATAAAGAGGGGAAAAGGAATAAAAGTGGATTATAGATTAGTTGAATGAAATAACTAAGGGAAATGGGGTTTTCCTAGGTCATGCAAGGGAATAATGATGAGAAGGTGTGAAATAACTTAGGAAAAGGGGGTTTTCTTAAGTTGTGTAAGAGGATAATGGTGTGAAAGTAAGAATGTAAGACAATGGATACACATGCTATGATGGCGTATAGTCTTTTCCGCTATGTGTTTGAATATATCGTGATAACACTTGGTTAGGCATGCTTACCTTGGGTAAAGTCTATAGTGATAGTGGTAATAATTGGTTAAGCATGCTTACCCCGGATAATGTCTAGAGTGATAGGGGTTGGATCCCTGGTTATAAGCTTTAAAGGGGGTTGGATCCTTGGTTATAACTTTTAAAGTGGATCTCTAGAATTACCCCAAGTCAAGTTTAAAGGGGGAATATTAGGTTAACTTGAACCTAGGAATGAGTCAAAGAGGTTTAAGTCTACGTTCATGGTTTTCAGGCCCATGGTTTTCGTGGCCCATGGTTTTCTTGGCCCATGGTATGTTGTCCATAGTATTGCCTCTAATGAGGCCTATAAATAGGTTTGGGAACTTTCAGTGTAAAGTGCCAAAATTGAGCTTGAATCACGCTTGTCCAGATTTAGCCAAAGAGTATTCAAAGAACTTTATGGTTGGTTTTTCTCACAATAGTTTTCAGAATAAAATATTGTTCTTGATATGGATGTATTTGCTTGTATTTTATTTATCTTGCTTTATTTCTTTATTTAAATAGCTTAGATCATGGTTACTGGCATCGTGGGAGTTACGGTTTTCAGCAAGGACTGGCCCAGCCTTGCACAGAGACATTAAGGGTTTCAGCATCATAGATGAGACTTTCAATTTTGTGCGACATTATGGGTTTCAACATCTGAGAAGAAGGGACTTCCAATTTTTTGCCATTTCTTGATGTTTCCGGTGGTGAAATTTGGCCTTACCTGCAATGTTGTGGGTCGCAGATTCTTCTTTGTAGTAGGGCTCATAAACCGATTCTTGTTGCTGGAAATATTATAATGAAAGTTATTATTATGCCGGTTTAGGTTTAAATTCCCGTTTTTAGTCTTCCTCCTAGTCGTGGAAGGAAATTAAAAAGATGCTTAGATTTAACTTTCCCTTCCTAGTCCTCCTCCTGGTAGTGGAAGGAGATTGAAAATATGCCTCCATCTATGTTGTAGGATCTCAAGAACCTCGGCCTTGGCCTCAGATTACAGGAGTGGGGAATTGTGTGTGCTTCACATTAAAAAAAAAATCAATTTTTATTTATGTAGAAACACTTGATATCCATCTAGAATTGCTTTTATTATGTATTAGTGAAAGGGTACTTTTGATGTGTGTATTTTGAAAATATTGATAGTGGTTTTTATGGTTTTTGGCTGGTATTATATATATCCTTTGGTTTTAGGTTTATTATACCCTCCTCATGTTGGTTTTATATAGATTCACTTGTTTTATGTTTATTATATCATGTGTGTGCTTCTGCTTTATGCATAGTTCATAATAAAAAAATGCTATATAGTGAACAAAACAATTTCAGAGTTATTATCATGTCGCGTAATCTGCACTAATGCTTCCTAACATATCCATTCAGAATCAGAACACTAAATACTCAGACATATTACATAATCCTATCTATGCAAGAAATCAAATACTTCAAATAAAATAATCTAAACAATCCATCCAGATAACAAAGTCTAATTCTAGTGCAAAGTAATCTAAATACTTCAAATAAATTAATTTTATGTCTATTGAATCTTCATGAGAAGAGGACATCTACTTACATGCTTCATCATTCTCTTATTAATCCATAAAATATGTAATATTTTAGCACAAGATGCAACTACATCCCTAGCTAACTTATGCGGAGAGGATGTACTTCTCTATTTCTGTTGTCATGTTCTTGCCTAAAACAGACAATGACAGGTGCCAAATATCATCACTTTCATTCAAAATCTCCCTCATAGTTTTTAGCATGGAATCATGTACATCTTCAGAAAAAAATTTATGAGAGACAGCCCAAAAACAATATTCGAACATCTCAATGATAATGTCGTTCAAGCCAAGGTACATCATTATTACGGATGACCTCTGCAACATTTTTCTCAACATCAGTTTTGAGAATGGAAACCCTAATTACAAAGGAAGGATTGTTCATCTTCTTCATATATTTAAAACTTTTGACAACAAGTTCTAATATATCTTTCATTAGATCATTGCCCTATGGATTATGGGGTGTTGTTATTTTTCATAAGACAACGGTCAAATGAAAGACATATTAGAGCTCATTATCAAAAGTTTAAAGATCCGGGGAAGATGAATAGTTTCTTTGCAATTAGCATTTCCATTCTCAAAACTGTTGAAGAGGTCATTTTGTGCGTAATAATGATGTACCTGGGATTGAGCGACCTCATCACTGAGATGTTTGAATGTTTTTTTTCTATTGTCTTTCAGAATCCTTTTTCTGAGGATGTACACTATCCGATACGAAAAATTATGAGCGATAAATTGGTTTAAAGCGATGGTAGCTCGCATGAGGTATTGTCTGTTTTACACTAGAACTGGACAACAAAAATAGAGGAGTCTTCACCGACTGTACATAAGTTAGCCAGGGATGCGGTTTCATCTTGTGTCAAAACCTTAGATATTTGATAGATTAAGAAGAGGAATGACGAAGCATGTAAGTAGATGTCCTTTTCTCATGAAGATTCGACAAAATTATTTTTCTTGATTTGAACATTGCACTAGACTTTGTTATCTGGGCAGATTGTCTAGATTACTTAATTTGAAGTGTTTGATTTCCTCCAAAATATAGGTTTATATACCATGCCAGAGTATTCATAGTTCTTATTTTGAATGGATTTGTTTGTTTGGAAGCATTAGTGCAAATTACACAACAATATTTTTGAATAAAAATTGTTCGATATAGCATTTTCTATTATGCCAATAAACTATTCGTGATATAGAATTTTCTATTATGCCCATAAACGACTCTAAAGAACTTTTCCTGTCCTATTATGCCCATATAGGAGTAAAGCCCATAAAGGTCTTTGCCTGTATGATGCAATGCAGGACTTGCATACTATGATGGTACTTGCATGTTATCTATTATGCTTTAGAACATATCAAGCACATGCCTCAATAGAGTTATTTTATCACGCATTTGTGCATAGTATGCATTGTGTATGGTGTAAATAACTTATGACTATTCTGCTGGTGCAGGGAAGTTGCATTGATTGTCTTGAACCTTCAATAAATTATATTATCTGTATCATGTAAAAAGTACTCACCTTTATATGAAGTTAGTTTTTCGTTGTTTGTGTGACGATAACTATTGCATAGTAGCAGCATACTTGACATAAACTCGAGGGCCTCATGCTAGGACCAAAACAGATAGACGCATGGAAATCTTTAATAGGCCTGGGCACTGGAGGTCTGTAACCTTAGGGTAAGGATTATTCTTCAAGTAGTTTCACTTTCACATTATTAGTGCATACGAATAAATGTCCATCTCTCCCATCGGTATGAAACATATTGAATATAAACCAACCGTTGAAGAGTTAGGAAGGAGGGACGACGCACTTTGATGCTTCACCTCAAGGAGAGAAACATAGGGTACCTGGTAATTTTTACGAAGGAAATGCGTAATTATATATATAGGGTACCCGCCTGTGCCTGTGAAAGGTAGGACTGGATTTCTCCTCTAGCTTCACTTTAGCGTAAACAGGGTTTTCAGGGTTCACGTCACACATGCGCCGAAAGAACGTCAATTCCCTCTCGAAATGCTAGGGCCAAACTAGTAGAGTGTTAAACATAATGTAACCTCAACAGTATGACTGTACACTGCCAGCTGTACTGGACAGCTTTACTTTCTATTTTTGTCTTTCTTGAGCCTATTTAGCTGAGCCATCTCCCATTGCATTGTATCTTCTTCTAACCATCTCTTCTTCATACATTCCAATATACTGTTCTATTCTTTCTCTCTGCATTTCTCTTTACTTCACAATTTATCATGGTATCAGAGCTTCAACAGTAAGCCTCTTCACACAGTCCGGAGAGCAACTCGATCCTCACAGCGTAGAACTTCACGGATCTTGAGAGCACATGACACAGTCTCTTTCACAAGGTTTGGAGAGTCGTTCGTCATACTCTCGAAAGATCCTCGTAGGAAACTTCCACGAGGATGCAAAACGTCTTACGTTCAAAAGATCAACGTAGGAAGCTTGCGGAGGAAGCAGAGCATACAACGCTCGAAAGATCCAGGATGAAGAGAATGCAGAAGAAGAAATTTTAAAGATTCTTGCACATTTTTCAAGAATCGTCAAAGATTGATGAAGAAGAGCTACAGAATGGAATAACGTTTAAAGAACTCTTGAGGAATTCGTTCGAATTCATTAAATATTGCTGCAGAAGGTAGAAACGTTGAAGATTTCATGGACATTTGTTCAAATTCGTTAAAGAAAGAAGAAGATTGTTAAATAAAGAAGAAGCATTTAAAGAATTGCAAGAATTCTTCAAATCTGTCAAAGATTTTAGCAGTGAACAGAGAACTCGTGAAGTTCTTTTAATCTTTAAAAGATTCACCAATTCTTTCTTCCGCAAGGAGAAAATTTCAACACAATTCGACAAAGATCGCGTCAAACACGCAAGGAACAGCCATTGCGGCCATAAGAGTCATCCTACGAACGGATCCAGATCGGGAAACCAGTTCAGAAGGGATGAGGAGAGCGCGGAAAAGGCGAAAGCATTTCAGCCGTCAGATCTTGCGCAAAGGACCAACAATAGTTGGATTAGCAAGAAGGTGCATGAGGTTTAGTCCTCTGTGGCGCAACTTGTGAAGTGGCAAAATCCCGACATCATTTGGACCATCAATCAAGAGACATGTGGCGAGATCTCGACATTTCATGACTCGTAGGTGTAAAGGTCAGAAGACTACTGTGATAATTCACGAATCGTGAAATCACAATTCATTCTGGACCGTTGGATCAAGAAAGATCGTGAGCCGTCGATCTTATCTCATCGCAAAATCGAGAATCGGGGGTTGGACACGCAAAGGTGATTGCACTCCAAAAACTCTGATATGCAATATCGCAAAATCCCAAAAAGATTATAGCCATCCATCTCAGAGGACAAGTGGCAGCAGATCAACGTATTGTCACATCGGCATATCGTAGTTCATGGTTTTGGAAGACTGTCACAACAAGACTTCGAAACTCGTTAAATCGTGATACACAAAATAGCAATAAAGTCTCAGCCGTCCATTTGACCGGACACATGGCGAACATCGAGGAAACCGTCGGTATTTCGACATCTGGGGTTTCAAGTTGATAGAGAAATTGTGTCAACTGAGCATCGCAAGTCACGATATCCCGAGGTTGAATCAGAACCGTCCATATTTCGGGGACGCGTGGCATAAATCCAAGGACTCGGGAAAAGTCCCGACAAGGAAAGGGCCATCGGCATATCAGGGTTCGGCAAATCGTGAATCCTGAGGACAAGTGATCGGGTTTCTTTGTGGTGTAAACCCTGTAAACGATATGAGCCATCCATCTTGAGGAGACACGTGGGTGAGATCGGGAGAGTCAATCATCACATCGGCGTTCGGCGTTTCACGGATCCTAGAGACGAGACGTCCGGGACATATCAAATCGCGAACTCGCTAGGAGAGATCAAGACCGTCCATCTGCTGGGATGCGTGGCAGCAATCAAAGGAATTGGGAAAGTCCCGAAAAGAAGGCGCCATCGCAAAATCGGAGATCAGGGAATCAAGGAGTCAGAAGAACTCGTCATCAGAAGTCGCGAAATCACGATTCGTGATATCCCGATAAGATCTGGATCGTCAGATCACAAGAAGATCTCGACCGTTGAATTGTCCAAAGGCAATTTTTCCCATTTCGACGATTTGAAAGTCAAAGAGCCAGAAAATCCCGTAGAACTTTAACAGTAAGGTGTGTGGTCACATTGCAAGGAGACTAAAGGAAAATTCAAGCCCGATAAGCTCCCTTCGGCCATCGTCAAATCGACATTTCGGCGATCGGAGGTAAATACGAAATTTCCCTCTGTCTTCTCTGCATTTTTTTATGGCATCGTCTAGCAATTTAGGACCAACTCAGGGTCCGATTCTTCTGGGAAAGAATTATGAGTTCTAGTCTCTTCGGATGAGATCATTCTTTCAAGAACAAGAGTGTTGGGAGCCAGTGGATCTTGGATATGTGGAACAAGATCCAGCCTCCTTCACTGCCATGATAAATGTGCAGAGAATTTCTCAGGAGACACTGAGGAACAAAGAAAATAAAGAAAAAATCACAGGCGCTGATACTTCAAAATAAGCCCGGGACATCCTCAAATCTTCCTACCAAGGAAATGACATGGTCAAAATAGTTAAATTGCAGACCTTGTGGATGCAATTTGAGACTCTAAGGATGACAGAGTCCGCAACTGTAGATCAGTTCATGACCAGAGTCATGGGAATCGTGAACCAGATCAGACTGATTGGTGAAACCATCACTGATCAACGAATTGTTGAGAAAACTCTCAGAAGTCTACCCAAGAAATTTGAAATGGTTGTAACAACAATCCTTGAATCCGAGGACCTGTCAAGATTTTCAACAGATGAACTAATTGGTTCACTGGTGACACATGAAACCAGACTGCATCTCACAGATGAGTCAATCTCCAATGCTTTCAAAACTCAATTCTCCTTCAGCAGAGGGAGAGAAGCAGAGGAAGAAACAGAGGTCACCAAGGAAGAGGGAGCAATCAAAGTAACTCTCACTTCAGTGGAGGCAATAGACAACAATATCCAAATCAAAATTTCCAAGGTCAAAGACATCAACAACAAAATCAACATCAGAACTTCCAGCCTCAAAGAGGTAGAGGGAGAAGATCAAATGACAAAACAAGCATACAATGCTATTAATGCAAAAAGTATTGGCACTATGAATCTGAATGCAGGAAGAAGCAAGCAGATCAGCTCTCAGGCAGAGCACATGTGTCAAATCATACGGGAGAAACCTCAAGAGGTATGTTTCTCTCATGCCACAAAACTGAACAACAACCTAAAGATCTCTGGTTGTTGGACAGTGGATGTAGCAATCACATGATAGGTAACAAAGAATTACTTTCATGCATTGATTCTTCAATCTCATCTGATATTACACTTGGAAATGATTATTTAGTCAAATTTCAAAGAAAAGGAACTATTCCTATACTTACTAATCAGAATGTAAAGAAAGACATATATAATGTCTATCATGTTCCAGATTTAAAACATAATTTTCTAAGTGTAGGACAGCTCATTGAGCATGGCTATAAGGTACTTTTTGAGGGAACATATTGTAAGATATATGACAAACTCCCAACCAGAAAATTGATTTCTGAAATCCATATGACCCCAAATAGGATGTTTCCCCTTACCCTCAGAACTGCAAATCTGAGTCAACCATATGCACAGAGTGCATCAACCCTGAATGAAACAATGGTTTGGCATACAATATTTGGACATCTACCATTTCAGAGTCTAAGTCTTCTTCAGAAAAACTCCATGGTCAAAGGTCTTCCTATATTTAAAGAGCAAATTCCATCATGTGAGTCTTGCATACTTGGAAAACATAAGAGAACTAGTTTTCCACAGTTATCAAATCAAGCCAAACAACATCTTGAACTTGTTCACACTGACCTATGTGGACCAATGCAAACCGAGTCAATAGGTGGTAGTTTTTACTTTCTAACGTTTATTGATTATTTTAGCAGGAAAATATGGATCTATTTTCTTAGACACAAGTCTGAAACATTTACAAAATTCAAAGAATTCAAGGCAGAAGCTAAAAAACAGAGTGGCAAATACATCAAAGCACTCAGGTCAGATAGCGGAGGAGAATACAACTCCAGAGAATTTGAAAATTTTTGCAAATCTCAAGGCATTATCATGCAAACAACAACCAGATATACTCCACAGCAGAATGGAGTGGATGAAAGGAAAAATCAGACAATAATGAACATGGCAAGAACACTTCTCAAAGAGAAATGTTTGTCAAACATTTTTTGGGCTGAAGCAATAGCATGCTCAGTTTATCTCTTGAATAGATCACCAACCACAAGTTTAAAGATGAAAGTTCCCCAAGAAGCATGGAGTGGGACAAAGCTCAATGTAGCGCATCTAAGGACATTCAGATGCATAGCATACGCTCACATACCTTCCAAATTAAGGAAGAAACTTGATGATAGAAGTGAAAAATGTATTTTCACTGGCTATAGTGAAACATCCAAAGCTTATAGGCTTTACAATCCCATCACCAAGAAATTAGTTGTTAGCAGAGATGTACAATTTCTGGAAAATCAATTTTGGAATGATTCAGAAAATCAGAAAGTGGACAGTCAAAATCCATTGCTGCCAAGTTCTGAAAACATAGAAAATTCAGAACAACAAGTACCTCAAACTATTCTTCCAAGATTGCAAGTACAAAGACAACCTGAAAATTCTCAGGATAACTCAACGTCCAGCAGAGAATCATTCTTTGAACCACAGAATTAGAGAACTCAAAGTTTGAGAGAAATCCATCAGCAGTTGGATGACTTTGAGCAACACAATCTTTTTTCTTTAATGTCATGTCAACCTACACATTTTAGGGAAGCAACTAAGGAGCCACATTGGGTTCAAGACATGAACCAAGAAATTGACTCCATTGAGAAGAACAAGACATGGGATCTTGTTGATTTGCCAAGTCAAAAGAAAAGTATTGGTGTCAAGTGGGTTTACAAAACCAAACTAAATGAAAAAGGGCAGATTGAAAAGAACAAGGCAAGACTTGTTGCGAAAGGATTCTCACAACAACCAGGTACTGATTATGGTGAAAATTTTGCTCCAGTAGCAAGACTAGACACTGTAACGACTCTATTGGCCATTGCAACACAACACAAATGACAAGTATACCAGATGGATGTCAAGTCAGCATTCTTGAATGGTTTCTTAGAAGAAGAAGTTTATGTCGATCAACCAACTGGATTTGAAGTCCAAGAGCACCCAGCCAAAGTGTATCGGTTGAAGAAAGCCTTTTATGGCTTAAAGCAAGCTCCAAGAGATTGGTACAATAGAATTGACACTTATCTGATCAAAACTGGTTTCAGTAGAAGCCAAAATGAGCCAACTCTTTACACCAAAACAGATCAGCATGGTAAAATTCTAATTGTATGTTTATATGTTGATGACATGATCTACACAGGAAATCTTGAGTTAACAGATTTCAAACATGCCATGCAATCTGAGTTTGAGATGACAGATCTTGGCATAATGAAATATTTTTTAGGGATTGAGGTTCATCAATCAGCCAAAGGCATTTTTGTCTGTCAGCAAAAGTATGCAGCAGACATCATCAAAATATTTCGCATGGAAGGATGCAATCCAACAGAAACCCCCATACCATTAGACACAAAATTGAGTAAGATAGATGAAGGTCCTACTATGGACTCTACCCTGTACAAAATTTTAGTAGGCAGTTTGTTGTATCTTACAACAACTAGGCCTGACATTATGTATGTAGCCAGCCTTGATTCCAGATTCATGGAATCACCTAAAGATTCTCATTGGAAAATGGAAAAACGAATTTTGAGATATGTAGCAGGAACAATAAATTTCAGATTATGGTACACTAAATTTGATAGTAATCAACTTTTTGGTTACACAAACAATGATTTTGCAGGCAGCCTAGATGAGAGGAAAAGCACATCAGGACATGTTTTTCAACTGGGCACAAACCTGATTTCATGGGCATCAAAGAAGAAGCCAATTGTATCAATATCTTCTGCAGAGGCAGAGTATGTAACTGCTACCTCAGCTTCATGTCAAGCTATGTGGTTGAGACAAATATTGACAGACATGTCACATACAGAAAAGGATCCAACTCCTATTTTTTGTGACAATACATCAACAATTTCTTTATCCAAGAACCATGTGTTTCACAAGAAAAGTAAACACATTGACACTCGGTTTCATTTCATACGTGAGCTAGTCAATAATGGTGATATTGCACTACAATTCTGTGGTTCTCGAGATTAGCTTGCTGATATATTTACAAAGCCACTAGGAAAGTCAGTTTTTGATTTTAAGAGACAACACTTAGGCATAGTCAGTGCTGATGATTGTAACTGTTGAGTTTAAGAGGGAGTGTTAAACATAATGTAACCTCAATAGTCTGACTGTACACTGCCAGCTGTACTGGACAACTGTACTTTCTATTTTTGTCTTGCTTGAGCCTATTTAGCTCAGCCATCTCCCATTGCATTTTATCTTCTTCTAACAACCTCTTCTTCATACATTCCAATGCACTGTTCTATTCTTTCTCTCTGCATTTCTATTTACTTCACAATTTATCATAGAGGAGAGGTGGATGGAAGGAAATGAGAAGGTGTGACTAGGGAAGTGACTCCATACGTTTTAACATATGATACTGACATAGAGACGTTCTACAGGCATAAGACTTCTTCATAGAGTAGGTGGACTACAACAAGTGTTAATTAAGTATGGCGGGGCTGGTTCCGAGAGTGTTGGCTTGACCTATTTTCTCCAAAGGGAAAGGCTGATAAAATGAGAAGAAGAGAATACAGAGAAAGAGCGGAGCAGAAATATTATTTTGTATATTAAGTGAGAAAAGAGTATTAAGAAAGAAGGGAAAAGAGTTGAGCTAAATAGGCTCAAGCAAATCAAGAACATAAAGAACAGAGTGTACAACTGTCCAGTACAGCTGGCCATGTATAGTCATACTGTTGAGGTTACATTTTATTTAACATTCCCTCTTAAACTCAATAGTTAGAAACATCAACATTGATAATGCCCAAGTGTTTTCTCTGAAAATCAAAAATGGATTTTCCTAGTGGCTTTGTAAAAATATCTGTGAGTTGATCTAGTGAGGCACAGAATTGAAGTGCAATGTCACCTTTATTGACAAGCACTAGGATGAAGTTAAAGGGAGTGTCAATCTATTTAGTTTTCTTGTGAAACACATGGTTTTTGGATAGAGAAATTGTTGATCCTTTTCTATATGTGACATATCTTTCAATATTCTTCTCAGCCACACTTGACAAGAAGCTGAGGTAGCAGCGACATACTCTGCCTTTGTAGAAGATATGGATACAATTGGATTATTCTTTGATGCCCATGAAATCAGGTTCGTGCCCAGGTGAAATACTTTGCCTATTAAGAAGATATGGATACAATTGGCTTCTGCTTTGATGCCCATGAAATCAGGTTCGTGCCCAAGTGAAAAGCATGTCCTGAGGTGCTTTTTTTGTCATCTCATCTTCCTGCATTTTTTGTCATCTCGGCTTCATGAAAAATCACTGTTTGTATAACCAGAGAGATGATTATCATCAAGTTCGTGCCCAAGTGAAAAGCATGTCCTGTGGTGCTTTTTTTGTCATCTCGGCTTCCTGCATTTTCTGTCATCTCGGCTTCCTGCAAAATCACTATCTGTATAACCAGAGAGATGATTATCATCAGACTGAGTGTACCATAAGACAAAATTGAGTGTGCATGCAACATATCTCAAAATCCTTTTCTCCATCTTCTAGTGAAAATCTTTGGGGGATTCC
Source organism: Picea engelmannii (assembly GCA_009831015.1). NCBI lineage: Eukaryota > Viridiplantae > Streptophyta > Pinopsida > Pinales > Pinaceae > Picea > Picea engelmannii. The sequence continues at coordinate 438,318 of ML790411.1, forward strand.
ATGAATCTGAAAACAAGGCTGGCTGCATACATAATATCGGGCCTAGTTGTTGTAAAACACAACAAACTTCCTACTAAACTTTTGTATAGGGTAGAATCCACTGCAGGTCCTTCATATTGCTCGCTCAATTTTGTGCCTAGGGGTACAGGGGTTTCTGCTTGATTGCAGTCTTTCATGCAAAATATTTTGAAGATGTCTATCTGTCATCTCAAACTTAAATTGCATGGCAAGTTTAAAACTAGTTAACTCAATATTTCCAATATATATCATGTCATCAACATATAAACATACAATCAAAATTTTACTGTGTTGATCTGTTTTGGTACGTAAGTGTCAATTATGTTGTACCAAGCTCTTGGATCTTGCTTTAAGCCATACAGGGATTTCTTCAACCAATACACTTTGGTTGGCTGCTCTTGGACTTCAAATCCACTTGGTTGATCAACATAAACTTATTTTTCTAAGAACCCATTGAGGAAATATGACTTTACATCCATCTGGTATATTTGTCATTTGTGTTGTGTTGCTATGGCCAAGAGAGTCCTTACAGTGTCTAATCTTGCTACTGGAGAAAAAGTGTCACCATAATCAGTACCTGGTTGTTGTGAAAATCCTTTGGCAACAAGTCTTGCCTGGTGTTTTTCAATCTATCCCTTTTCATTGAGTTTAGTTTTGTAAACCCACTTGACACCAATACTCTTCTTGTGTCTCGGAAAATCAACAAGATCCCATGTCTTATTCTTCTCAATGGAATCAATCTCTTGGTTCATGGATTGAACCCAATGTGGCTCCTTAACTACTTCTTTAAAAGATGTAGGTTGACATGACATTAATGAAAAAATATTGTGTCGTTCAATGTCATCCAACTGCTGATGTATTTCGCTCAAACTTCGAGTTTTGATTTGGAAGTTCATAGGATCATAGGATGAGTCTCCACTTTAAGTTAAGTTATCCTGAGAATTTTTAGAATGTACTTGTATGTGCAATCTTGGAACATGCTAATGCATTTTTATGACTGGGCAACAATGGATTTTGACTGTCCATTTGTTGATTCTCAGATTCGTTCCAGAGTTGATTTTCTAGAAATTTTACATCTCTGCTTAGAATTAGTTTCTTTGACATTGGATTTGAAAGATTGTAATCTTTTGGTGTTTCATTGTAGCCAGTAAAGATGCATTTGTCACTTCTATCGTCCATTTTCTTCCTTAATTTGGAAGGTATGAGAGCGTATGCTATGCATCCAAATGTCCTTAGATGAGCTACATTTATATTTGTCCCACTCCATGCTTCTTGAGGGACCTTCATCTTGAGACTGGTGGTTGGATATCTATTCAGGAGATAAGTCGAGCATCCTATTTCTTCAGCCCAAAATGTATTTGACAAACATTTCTCTTTGAGTAGGCTTCTTTCCATGTTCATTATTGTCTGATTTTTCCTTTCGGCCACTCCATTCTGTTGTGGAGTATTCCTGGCTGTAGTTTTCATGATGATGCCTGTGATTTGAAAATTATTTGGAGTTGTATTCTTCCCCTCCATCTGACTTGATTGCTTTTACATATTTACCACTGTGTTTTTCATCTTCAGCATTGAATTCTTTGAAATTTGCAAAAGTTTCGGACTTATGTCTCAGAAAGTAGATCCATTTTTTTTTGCTAAAATCATCAATAAACATTAGAAAATAAATGTTGCAACCTATTGACACTGTTTTCATTGGTCCACATAGGTTAGTGTGAACTAGTTCTAAGTGTTGATTGGATTGAGTGGAGGACTATGGAAAACTAGTTCTCTTATGTCTTCCAAGTATGCAAGACTCACATGGGGGATTTTGCTCTTTGAAAATAGGAATTCCTTTGACCATTGAGTGCTTCTATAGAATACTTAGACATTGGAATAGTAGGTGTCCATATATTGTATGCCAAACCATAGTTTCATCGGCGGTGGATGCACTTTGTGCATATGATTGGATCAGATTTGTAGTTCTGAGGGTCAGGGGAAACATCCTATTCTGAGTCATGTGGATTTCAGAAATCAATTTTCTGCTAGGGGTTTTATCATATATCCTGCATGATGATGCTTCAAAAATTACTTTATAGCCATGTTCAATAAGTTTTCCTACACTTAAAAGATTATGTTTCAGATCTGGAGCATGATATACATTGTTAATGTCTATCTTTACATTTTGTTTAGTAAGAATAGGCACAGTTCCTTTTCCTTGAAATTTGACTAAGGAATCATTTCCAAGTGTAATATCAGAGGAAATTGAAGAATCAATGCATGAAAGTAAATTTTTGTTAACTGTCATGTGATTTATGCAACCACTGTCCAACAACCAAAGATCTTTATGTTGTTCTTCAGTCTTGTGATATGAGAGAAACATACCTTCTTAGGTTTCTCCTGTATGATTTGAGACATGTTCTCTGTCTGATAGATGATCTGCTTGCTTCTTCCACCATTCAGATTCATGGTGTCCAAAATTTTTGCAGCCATAGCATTGTATGCTATATTTGTCATATGATATTCTCCTTCTGCCTCTTTGAGGCTAGAAATTTTGATTCTCATTCTGTTGTCTGTGACCTTGGAAATTTTGATTCTGGTTCTGTTGTCTATGACCTCCACTTGAGGGATGGTTACTTGTAATTATCCCTCTTCCTTGGTGACCTCTGCCTCTTCCTCTATCAAAGGAGAATTGAGTTTTGAAGGCATTGGTGATTGACTCATCTGTGAGATGCAATCTAGTCTCGTGTGTTAAACAGGAACCCATCGGTTCATCTGTTGAATTTTTTTATAGATCCTTGGATTCAAGGATTGATGTAATGATCATTTCAAATTTATTTGGTAAAATTCTGAGGAATTTCTCCATAATGAATTGATCAGGGATGGCTTCACCAATCAATATGATTTGGTTTACAATTCCCATGACTGTTGTCATAAACTGATCAACATTTCCAAACTTTGTCATTTTTAAAGTCTCAAAGTGTGTCTTCAAGGTCTGTAGTTTGACTATTTTGACCCTATCATTTCCTTGGTAGGGTGATTTAAGGATATCACAGGCCTATTTTGAAGTAACAACACTCGTGATTTTTGAGAAAAATTGAGTCAACCACTTAATTTTGAATCCATACTTTTACCTTGTTTTCTTTGTTCCTTTGTGTTGCCTTAGTAGTTCTCTATTGGTTGGTCATGGAAGCAAGGTTTGTTGGAGATGGTTCCACATATCCAAGATCCACTGGATCCCCACACTTTTGTTCTTGCAAGAAGGATCTCATTTGAAGATACCAAAAATCATAATTCTTTCCAGGAAGAACTGACCCTTGAGTTGGTCCTAAATTGCTAGACGTGGCCATCTTTAAAGAATTTTAAAAAAAATAGGATTTTGCATTTACCTAATTCCTACGTGAAAATCGGGTCTTCGAATTTCTTGTAGTGAGTTCGGACCAAAAAATGCGGTGTAAACCACTTCTTTGACTTCGATATGGTTGGATCTAACTATCCAAGTGAAAGATTTACTAATTCAGGGCTCTGAGCTCTATTCTTTAGCAACTTTAAGACTGCAACAACTGTAGCCCCTCTAATGGAGGAATAGGGCTTTCTGAGTTTACACGAGAGATAAAAAAAAAATCGATGTATAGCTTCTCATGTGACTGTGGGTGGAAAAACCAGGCACTTAAGGTTTTCATGTTTCGGGACTTCACATTTCGATGCTAAAGGTAACAGTTCTTTCGAATAGTCGAATTGTGAAATTGCTTCAAGGATCAATGATCCTCATTGATTTGAGATCAAAGAACACAAATTATTCCTTACCTTGCAAACCTCCTAACTCACGAACCTCCAAAGATTGGGAAGAGATCAAAACGGTCAACGTACGTGTGTTATCACTAAAATTTTGTCCACAAATGCTTATAGGAATCCAACATCTTCAAAGAGCTATTAGTTCACCCATGGACCAAAATTACCAAAAAAACATTTCCAAAAGGTCCAAAACTATACAACTAGTTATAAAATCAGGATACGCTATGACTATAAAGGGCGCGCACGTACACGCGCCATCAAGAAACGCAGGAAAAATGCACATGTGCACGATACATGATTGTGGACGCTAAAAGTTGCACACACCTGAGAACACATTTATGATGTTGGTCAACCTCCCACCCACTTCTGGTTCAGCTTCCAAGTCGATTTGACATCCAAATCTGAGCTGGGTGGTTGGTCAAAGACTTAAAGGTGCCCTAAACAAACCCTTTTCACACTAAAATTTGGTTTCATAATACCTTAATGTGGTGCTATAAAACAAGGCCATGGGTGCACTACATCTTCAAGGAGTTCATTTGCAAGGTTATGCTACCGCTATTGTCTTGGGGAAACCTCTTTTCTCATCAAGAGCATACTAGCACCATTCCATTTGGGAAATCCACATCACCTTTTGAGTGGGCTACCTTGGGATTCTTTCACCATTTCTTTCAAGTTTTCAAGTTGTAAGAAGAGCTCAATCTTGGGGGTCCAAGAGCCCTCCCTTGGAGGAAGAAGGGACCCAAATTCCCCTTTCTCTTCGGTGTTTTCTTTTCACTAATACAATCCTTTCCATTGGTGACATGAGTTTTGTTTGTTTCTTGTTCTTATGTCCTTATCCACAATAGTTTAATTTTTTTTTCCCTTCCTAGTTTAATTCTTACCTTAGTCTTTTATGTTTATTCTTCTAACCCTTTCCTTTACTGATGTCTTGCTTAGCTAACCTGACTAAGCTTGTAAGCACCCCTGTTTTACTCATTTAGGTGACAAAATAAGCATAACAGATTGGCGAATCAACTGGGGAAAGGTATCAATTTCCTACCCCATTTCAGCTATTTTAGCTCTTCTTTTTAGTTATTTAAACTGCAGGTACCATAACCAACCCAAGTCGACCTACAAAACATCAAATTCAAAGATGAGTTGAGAGAATTCCATCCGAAATTTTCTTCACAGTCGTGTGATAGCTGTGCGTGGGTTTATTGGCCCACAGTCGCACATCCTGTGCACATGCGCCAAAATCACTGCATTACTTAGCACCTTCTGTGCACCTGCGCTTAAAATTCTTTTTCATTTCGTGCATTGGCGCTCATATCGCCTTTGTCTAGTCTGAAACCCGTGCACCTGTGCAAAAAAGCAAACATTGTAAGCTTTTTTATGATCTATTGAAGGCCCATAGCCTTCTTAAATATGATTCCATGAATTTTGTAATCTGCCCCAGACTTACATTCCCTCTCATATAAAGGGATTAGTCAAAATAGATAGGCACTTAGGGGTTAAAAATCATTATTTTATTTTTTTTTCTTTTTTCTTTTTATTTCACCACATGGATGGCTTGCTTTGACTAAAAGTTCGAATCATTCTACATCACATATAAAACTTGCATTGGGTCTAGAAATTGAATATCAAACGTTGAGTATGCTCTTCTCTCGTGCTCCAAAGCGATCTTGAGAATCAGAAAGAGGTTGAAATACAATTTCATCTCCCTTAAAAAGAAAAAATCTTTAGGAGAGGACAATAGCCCCGTCAGGACTCCTCTTATTTTATTTTTCAAACACATCTCAAGATTGTAACGATCCCATACACGCCCACATGCTACAAATATAGTATAGTGTTGAAATTTACTTTCTTCCACATGTCCACATGCTAGCTGCCTAGGGACTTTGGAATTGTGCAAGGTTGTACCAATGAAATTTAGTTAAATAGGTAAACAAAGACTTGTAAGGACCAAGAGAAGTCCACATTCAGCAAGGTGACACCTAATTCATTAAAAAATTGACACACTTTCAGTCATTCACACACAAAAGTCACTTCTCACTCACATAGTTTTCATCTCGAAATGTGGAGGTTGAAGTAAATTTCCTCCAAAGGGATTCCGAAACACCCCACCCATTTCTCGACAAAACTATCCACTCCCACTTAATTTCAACGAGATTGGCTCACACCCCCAATCTCTCAAACAACCACATCTAATTTTTTTCTAAACACTCACTAAGTTTTCCTCCACAGGTGGTGCCAAAAGAAATCTTTTAGTCTAGGTAGGATTTCAGGGATAAGCATCTAAATAACACCCCGTTATCTGGTTCTCACGTTGTCAAAACAATAGAAGCTGTCAAATAGGGAAGTTTAAACCTTTAAGTTGGTTTGTGACAATGTTCTTCCTTATGGAAAGCTAAAATGAAATACCTAATTTGGATAGTAACAATGTCCTTCTTTATGGAGAGCCACAATGAAAGATTGGGTCTTTGTAATGTCTGTATGATATTGGATGAAACTAAGTAGATTTTTAATTTCATACTGCAATTTGTGTGGGAAAATGCCTTAATTTGGGTAGTAACAATGCCCTTCTTTATGGAGAGCCAAAATGAAACCCTTAAGTTGGTTTTTGACAATGTTCTTCCTTATGGAAAGCTAAAATGAAATACTTAATTTGGATAGTAACAATGTCCTTATTTATGGAGAGCCACAATGAAAGACTGGGTCTTTGTAATGTCTCTATGATATTGGATCAAACTAAGTAGATTTTTAATTTCATATATTTGTTTTGGAAACCAAAATGAGAGATTGAATCATTTGATAAAATTCTCTAGGTTGGGAGATTTGATCATTTCATAAAATGCCCTAGTTTGACAGATTGGATCATTTCATATAATTCCCTAGTTTGGATAGTAGCCCTAGGGGGAGCCTCCTTGTATCACTCAATGATATCCCAAACATTATTTTGGATAGTAGTCTTGTAATGTTCTTGTTTATATGGAACCTCCTTGCATCAGTCAACGCTATTTTCAACTTTATTTTATAGTAGTCATCACTCAATCATATCCCCAACCTTCCTTTATAGTGTCCTAATGTTCTTGTTTCAACAGCTTCCTTGCATCACTCAGTGGCAACCCCAACATTCCTTTTAGAGTTGGCTTGCTCTTAAGTGGAGTTTTCTGTTGGAGGGATAAAAACTTGGTATGTGCTACTTATGTTCAAGTTTCATGTTAAGTTACATACTTCATTGTGAGAAAGATGCTAATAGTTCTTATATGTTGTATAAATGTGTGTGAGAAAGAAAAATGGAATATGTTTGTTTCGTCATAGAATGAGTTACATTTGTTTTGTGATATATTGAAATAACATAGATATATTTATTTTGGATATCTTGAAATAACATAGATATATTTATTTGGGGGATTGAAACAATTTCTATCAACTCATGTGTTTATTTTTTTTAATTACATTTATTTTGTGATGTCTTAGAATGATTTTTATCAATTTATAAGTGACAAGTTTTTGTAGTCATTSAAGAATTTTAGGCTCATAAGTTACAAGTTTTTGTATTGGTTAAATAAGAATTTTAATGGCTTTAAATAACTTTAAATGGTTTCTAAGGTTGTTCATAAACTTGCATTAATGGGTCCTTTAAGTTTGAAAATCCATTTAAAAGAAAGTTACATTTATCCATGTGCGTATATGGTTTTCATTATGGACTATAACTTTATTGAGAGTAGGGTTAGGGTTTTTCATTATGTAGGTTGAGTCTGTTAAACATAGGGTTAAGGTTTTTCATTATGGAGGTTGAGTTTGTTAGATATAGGGAATGTACTCTTTATATTTGGCCTTTACATTGGTTTGTCATGAAATTTTAAATTAATATTTTATTGGATACTTTAATATCAATTTTATAGTAGCCCACAAGGATGAAATTTGATAGGAAAACTGACTATAGCCTTATGGATTTTTATTGTGGAAGTTGACTTAGGTGAAGATAGGGAACTTATTCTTTATATTTGGCCTCCTTTACACCCCTTTACCCATGAAATTTTAATATATTTTTCTTTTCATTCTTATAAATACTCTAATATCAATTCTATGGTGACCGAGACACATGGAATTTGAGAGGAAAATTACTATCCATGAGGCATTTTACCTCTTAAATACAATAAAAAAAAATTACTTGTCAAATACAAGTAACAAAAATTACCATCATCAATCTTTGTTGGAAATCGTAAAACAGGTAATAAAGCAATGCAAACCATCAAATTCCATGGGTTGGTTTTGAAATTCCAATCCTATTGGTGGATTATGATGATAAGGGTTTTTAGCCCTCATCAATCCATGCTAGAGTGCTTGGAAAAATCTTCAAAACATGATTCCAAAAATTTAATATGTGATAATTCACTTCTTCTTTTATTTCAAATTACAAAAAAAAAATGTTAAAATAAAATATTAGTACTAGAAAGAAGATATAAATAGAATCTAATTATATTTTTGTTTCAATAAAGTTTGATACTATATATCCATAGTCAAATTTAATGAAGACGATTCCCATTCATAAATAACATCGATGGCCAACAACATTTTAGATAAATAGTTATAAATTTGATTGTTTTTCATAAACTACTCACAAAATCCATAAAGAGAGACTCCAATGGTTAAGTGGGATAGGTAAGAGCCAATAGGGACCATATTTACTAGTAGTATTTTTAACATGCCACAAAGGGGGTAGCTTCTCATGAAAGTATCAATCTAGTGTTGCACAATAGGTGAAAAGAAGTGGCGTTGGAGTGCTCTTGAGACACCTAGAGAGTAGTGAAAACATGATCATGAATCCTAGCTAGTTGATGAAAAAGTTAAAAAATGTTTTGGAGTTCCTTCAACAACTCATAAGAGGATGATGGCTACAGAGTAATGGACAACTTGTAATGGGAAAAATGAGTATATCCATAAGAGTCCTCAAAAGGAGGGGGTTATGGGATGTTGTATGTTGAAGAACAAGGTGATCACAAGATGTAGGAGATATATGACTATGTTATCACGTTTAATTTTACTACAATTATTTTGAAAAATAGATCTAATGTGGTGTGTTATTAAGAAGGTATAAGATTATGTATATTCATAAACAAATTATGAAATTAGAGACTCAAGAAATATTTCAATGGCTAAAATCTAGAAGAGAAGATTAGGTATAAAGAACCAAGCAAAGAAAACAATACTTAATGGCTCATAGAAGTGTAGTGCTTAATGAATGGGGAATATCGAATGTGACCATAGAAAAAACATGGGCCATGATTAAGTGTTGAACAACCAAGTGATGTTACCATTGAGTAAATAATAGAAGAAATGATAGTACTAATGAAGGACTAGACCTCAAGTCATTGAGGAAATGAATGTTGCTTAACAACTTTGTTTGTTGAACAATGAAGTGCCAATATTGAGAAAATGAATAACCCTAATGAGTATCAAACTTGTGAGAATTTGGAACAACAATGTGCTAAGCATAGAATGACCCAACCACAAAGCGAGGGAAAACCATGTGCTGAACATGATAAAGATATAAAAATAATTCCTAATGGACTAGGCACGTGGATTCAAAAAATTAATATCACTTGAAGTTTGAAATGAAAAGCTTTTAGGACAAGGAAAACTTAAAACATGTTTAAGACAAGGTTTCTGAATATATTGAATGGCTTCATCATGCATAGGTTGCACATGGTTGAAATTTCTCTTCACATATCATTATTGAAATCGTCAATCAATACTAACAAAATAATAAATGTGTTTATAATCAATTGGTTGTGTTGGAGAATGTGAAACCTCCATTCCTTATTAGATTATCCTCTTAAAAATGACATACATGTGAGTTCCTTGCCATATGTCATATGTAGGTAGCGAGCTCCAAATATTTTTCAATGTGTTTGTTTTGGGAAAACATGAAGAGGGTTTTGTTTTTCTAGCAAATTATTATCTAGTGGTTCATGAAAACATGAAGATATGTTGCTAAGGAAGGTGACACAATCTAGTTTTATTTTTGTGTGTTTCATATTTTCAAATAGTTGCATTATCTCCATCCCAAACCTATGAATTGCATATCCAACAATCAAACAATGCAAAATAAGAAAGAAAAACAAAAAAGACGCACATTTGGTGGTTTCTATGCATAAAAGAAGATTAATTGTTATCCATGAAAAAATACTAGCAATGGAAACTAGCTGACTAGATACATGAAGACACATGGAATGAGACTATTTATGTGGAGAAAATCATCTTGGTGACATAGAGTTGTATGAATAAAGCATAGAAAAAACATTGAATGAATAAATAATTTGAATCCTCCACATAAGCTCAGTACTAAATGAAATAAACCAACAATACCTGTTGTTGTATACAACTATTTTTTGTTTATTATATTTGCAAAATTAACCAACATGTGTTCCCAATGACTAAGTTAGTTCAATAAGTATTCAGAAAACCCAATGACTTCCACATCTTTAGAAAATGCAATGGAAATTTTGTAGGGGTATGAAAAGAAACAAAAACTATTGGTAGGAACTATTTGGAGAGTTTTAAACATAGAAAGATACCTATCAATTGCTATCATTAGGAAAATTATTCAAATCAAAAGGAAAATGTGTTTCAACATTGTCATGAGGATGAACATCATTGTCAGGAATTATCCTAGATTTCTCTAATGAAGTCTCAAGGTACCTCTCCTTCTACTAGTTTGTTAGAAATCTAGACTCTTCAAATAGTTTTGATGCACAAAAAAGGGTTCCACCCTCTTCAACATTTATTCCTTTGTTCATTTATGAATTCATTCATGTAATAAATTGGCCTTCAAGAAGCAATTTTATGATTCAATTGAACTATTCGACTCTTGATTAGCATGAGGAAAATAACGATAATATTTTTCCTACATATATAATAAGAAAGACATGTAATTATAACTAAATTAAAATGATCTATATATGTTGGGGAAAGTAATCTAAGAAGGAATTTCACTGTCCATTTGTTGGGTAGCTCTGAAGATTACTTCTGGGTAGGTCTCAAATAGATGCAACATTTCATCATGACCTCCATTACATCACTATGCATCTATACCTCATCATGTGTACCTTCGGTTTCAGTGCCAACCCTTTTTCATGTTGAATGTGAACACTAAGAGCCATTTTTCATGTTGGATGAGTTCCACTTGTCTCAACCCTTTTTCATATTGGATGAGAAGACTTAGTGAAAGCCCTTTCTCATGATGGATGAGTTCCACATGTCTCAAATCCAACCCTTTTTTATGCTCGATGAGTTCCACATGTCTCAGTGCCATCATTTTTTCATCCTTGGTGAGAATACTAAGTGCCAACCCTTTTTCATGATGGATGAATTCCACCTATCTCATTGCCACCCCTTTTTCATACTGGATGAGTTCCACCTATTTCAGTGACATCCCTTTTCCATGCTGGATGAGAATATTTAGAGCCAACCCTTTTTCATGTTGGATGAGTTCCACTTGTCTCAATGCCAGCCCTTTATCGTGCTTGATGAGAACACTCAATGTCGACCCTTTTTCATGCTAGATGAGTTCCACTTGTGCCATCCCTTTTTCATGCTCCTTGATAGTCACATATTGGAGCCTCATTTCTCCCGTATACACCATATCACTAATATAGTGATATTTGATCTTGATATGCTTTGACCTGTCATGAAACACTAGATTCTATGAGTACTTCATTCAACTCTGGTTCCAAATATAGGTCGCTTCCACTTTGAGGGAAAATAACCCATACAATAGTTTATGAAGCCACATTTCTTCTCTACATGTTGCACATGAAGCCACATATTCAACTCCAACCATACTGAGCGTTACACATTACTTTTTATTACTGATCCATGAAATCATATAGGATCCCAAAGTGAAGCAACATCCTAATGTACTTTTCCTATTTGCAACACTACCGGCCCAATATCAATCTGAATATGCGAGTAGAATGATCTCATTGTCTGCAACATAATTCAACCCATAATACATTGTACCTTTAAGGTACCTCATCACATGTTTTACCGCAATGAGGTGAACACGTTTTGGGTCAACCATGTGTTGACTTAGGGTGTTTTACAAAGAAACATATATTTGGTCATGTATTCATCAAATACATTAATGATCCAATCATCTTCATGTACAATGTAGAATTCATAGCCTCTGAAGTGGTGTAATCCAACAACTTCATATTTGATTCCATCGGTGTAGCCATGACTTTACAATCCAACTTCTCGAACCTCTTGAGGATGTCCACAACAGATTCAGGAGGATCTCATTCTTCCTTTTCCATACCTCTAGACCCAAAAAATAGTGCATCAGAACAAGATCCTTCATCACCTCCCTCTGTGAATGAGAAGAAAAAATCTATACCACACACCCACAACCAAGGATCGAGAGTCACCATTTTGTTGGTGTACGTATGGAGCAAGGGTTAGCAAATCTATGAAATTTTTGGTTGTATCAAAGCTATCGAAAAAAGTGGGTGAGAACACAAGAAATCCTAGATCTCTAGTGATTATTTCCCTTCTAATATATGTTATCAAGAAATAGAAAGTTCAAGAAAATAGTAAATATGCTTGAATAACATAAGATAAAAATAATGAATATGATGTATAATTGCCGAATAACTAGAGTACAAAATAAACAACACCTATGAAGAAACCAATGAAAACAAATTTATTTGCGAGAAGGACTTTATTTCCGGAATGTATGGTCGTAGTGGCTAAACTCTTCTCTTAGATTAAGATAGATATGGTGAGATGAAGCTAAAAGAGCAATGGAATTTTAGGTAGCATCTTTGTACTCTCATGCAAAATCTCTATTTTTTTTTTAATTTGAACAAAATAAAGAGGGGAAAAGGAATAAAAGTGGATTATAGCTTAGTTGAATGAAATAACTGAGGAAAATGGGATTTTCCTAGGTCATGCAAGGGAATAATTATGAGAAGGTGTGAAATAACTTAGGAAAAGGGGGTTTTCTTAAGTTGTGTAAGAGGATAATGGTGTGAAAGTAAGAATGTAAGACAATGGATACACATGCTATGATGGTGTATAGTCTTTTTCGCTATGTGTTTGAATATATCATGATAACACTTGGTTAGGCATGCTTACCTTGGGTAAAGTCTAGAGTGATAGTGGTAATAACACTTGGTTAAGCATGTTTACCCCAGATAATGTCTAGAGTGATAGGGGTTGGCTCCCTAGTTATAAGCGTTAAAGGGGGTTGGATCCATGGTTATAAACTTTAAAGTGGATCTCTAGAATTACCCCAAGTCAAGTTTAAAGGGGGAATATTAGGTTAACTTGAACCTAGGAATGAGTCAAAGAGGTTTAAGTCTACATTCATGGTTTTCAGGCCCATGGTTTTCGTGGCCCATGGTTTTCTTGTCCCATGGTATGTTGTCCATAGTATTTCCTCTAATGAGGCCTATAAATAGGTTTGGGAACTTTCAGTGTAAAGTGCCAAAATTGAGCTTGAATCACGCTTGTCCAGATTTAGCCAAAGAGTATTCAAAGAACTTTATGGTTGGTTTTTCTCACAAGAGTTTTTAGAATAAAATCTTGTTCTTGATATGGATGTATTTGCTTGTATTTTATTTATCTTGCTTTATTTCTTTATTTAAATATCTTAGATCATGGTTACTGGCATCGTGGGAGTTACGGTTTTCAGCGAGGATTGGCCCAGCCTTGCACAGAGACATTAAGGGTTTCAGCATCGTAGATGAGACTTTCAATTTTGTGCCACATTATGGGTTTCAACATCTGAGAAGAAGGGACTTCCAATTTTTTGCCATTTCTTGATGTTTCCGGTGGTGAAATTTGGCCTTACTTGCAATGTTGTGGGTCGCAGATTCTTCTTTGTAGTAGGGCTCATAAACCGATTCTTGTTGCTGGTAATGTTATAATGAAAGTTATTATTATACCGGTTTAGTTTTAAATTCCCCTTTTTAGTCTTCCTCCTAGTCGTGGAAGGAAATTAAAAAGATGCTTAGATTTAACTTTCCCTTCCTAGTCTTCCTCCTGGTAGTGGAAGGAGATTGAAAAGATGCCTCCATCTATGTTGTAGGATCTCAAGAACCTTGGCCTTGGCCTCAGATTACAGGAGTGGGGAATTGTGTGTGCTTCACATTAAAAAAAATTCAATTTTTATTTATGTAGAAACACTTGATTTCCATCTAGAATTGCTTTTATTATGTATTAGTGAAAGGGTACTTTTGATGTGTGTATTTTGATAATATTGATAGTGGTTTTTATGGTTTTTGGATGGTATTATATATATTCTTTGGTTTTAGGTTTATTATACCCTCCTCGTGTTAGTTTTATATAGATTCACTTGTTTTATGTTTATTATATCATAAGTGTGCTTGTGCTTTATGCATAGTTCATAATAAAAAAAATGATATATAGTGAACAAAACAATTTCAAAGTTATTATCATGTAGCGTAATCTGCACTAATGCTTCCTAACATATCCATTCAAAATCAGAACACTAACTACTCAGACATATTACATAATCCTATCTATGCAAGAAATCGAATACTTCAAATAAAATAATCTAAACAATCCATCCAGATAACAAAGTCTAATTCTAGTGCAAAGTAATCTAAATACTTCAAATAAATTAATTTTATGTCTATTGAATCTTCATGAGAAGAGGACATCTACTTACATGCTTCATAATTCTCTTATTAATCCATAAAATATGTAATATTTTAGCACAAGATGCAACTACATCCCTAGCTAACTTATGCGGAGAGGATTTACTTCTCTATTTCTGTTGTCAAGTTCTTGCCTAAAATAGACAATGACAAGTGCCAAATATCATCACTTTCATTCAAAATATCCCTCATAGTTTTTAGCATGGAATCATGTACATCTTTAGAAAAAAAATTATGAGAGACAGCCCAAAAACAATATTCGAACATCTCAATGATGATGTCATTCAAGACAAGGTACATCATTATTACGGATGACCTCTGCAACAGTTTTCTCAACATCAGTTTTGAGAATGGAAACCCTATTTGCAAAGGAAGGATTGTTCATCTTCTTCATATATTTAAAACTTTTGACAACGAGTTCTAATATATCTTTCATTAGATCGTTGCCCTATGGATTATGGGGTGCCGTTATTTTTCATAAGACAACGATCAAATGAAAGACATATTAGATCTCATTATCAAAAGTTTAAAGATTCGGGGAAGATGAACAGATTCTTTGCAATTAGCGTTTCCATTCTCAAAAGTGTTGAAGAGGTCAGTTTGTGTGTAATAATGATGTACCTGGGATTGAACGACCTCATCACTGAGATGTTCAAATGTTTTTTTTCTGTTGTCTTTCAAAATCCTTTTTCTGAGGATGTACACTATCCAATACGAAAAATTATGAGCGAGAAATTGGGTTAAAGAGATGGTAGCTCGCATGAGGTATTGTCTGTTTTACGCTAGAACTGGACAACAAAAATAGAGGAGTCTTCGTCGGATGCACATAAGTTAGCTAGGGATGCGGTTTCATCTTGTGTCAAAAACCTTAGATATTTGATAGATTAAGAAGAGGAATGACGAAGCATGTAAGTAGATGTCCTTTTTTCATGAAGATTCGACAAAATTATTTTTCATGATTTGAACATTGCACTAAACTTTGTTATCTGGGAAGATTGTTTAGATTACTTAATTTGAAGTGTTTTATTTCCTCCAAAATATAGGTTTATATACCATGCCAAAGTATTCAGAGTTCTTATTCTGAATGGATTTGTTTGTTTGGAAGCTTTAGTGCAAATTACACAACAATATTTTTGAATAAAAATTGTTCGATATAGCATTTTCTATTATGCCAATAAACTATTCGTGATATAGCATTTTCTATTATGCCCATAAACGACTCTAAAGAACATTACCTGTCTTATTACGCCTATATAGGAGTAAAGCCCATAAAGGTCTTTGCCTATACGATGAAATGCAAGACTTGCATACTATGATGGTACTTGCATGTTATCTATTACACTTTAGCACATATCAAGCACACGCCTCAATAGAGTTATTGTATCACGCATTTGTGCATAGTCTGCATTGTGTATGGTCTAAATAAATTATCACTATTCTGCTGGTGCAGGAAAGTTGCGTTGATTGTCTTGAACCTTCAATAAATTAGATTATCTGTATCATGTAAAAAGTACTCACCTTTATATGAAGTTAGTTTTTCGTTGTTTGTGTGACGATAGCTATTGCATAGTAGCAACATACTTGACATAAACTCGAGGGACTCATGCAGGGACCCCAACAGATAGACGCCTGGAAATATTTAATAGGCCTGGGCACTGGAGATCTGTAACCTTAGGGTAAGGATTATTCTTCAAGTAGTTTCACTTTCACACTATTAGTGCATACGAATAAATGTCCATCTCTCCCATCGGTATGAAACAGATTGAATATAAACCAACCATTGAAGAGTTAGGAAGGAGGGACGACACACTTTGATGCTTCACCTCAGCGAGAGAAACATAGGGTACCTGGTAATTTTTATGAAGGAAAAGCGTAATTACATATATAGGGCACCCGCCTGTGCCTGTGAAAGGTAGGACCGGATTTCTCCTCTAGCTTCACTCTAGCGTAAATGGGGTTTTCAGGCTTCACATCACACATGCGCCGAAAGAACGTCAATTCCCTCTCGAAATGCTAGGGCCAAACTAGTAGAGTGTTAAACATAATGTAACCTCAACAGTCTGACTGTACACTGCCAGCTGTACTGGACAGCTGTACTTTCTATTTTTTTCTTTCTTGAGCCTATTTAGCTCAGCCATCTCCCATTGCATTGTATCTTCTTCTAACAATCTCTTCGTCATACATTCCAATATACTGTTCTATTCTTTCTCTCTGCATTTCTATTTACTTCACAATTTATCATGGTATCAGAGCTTCAACAGTAATCCTCTTCACACAGTTCAGAGAGCAACTCGATCCTCACAGCGCAGAGCTTCACGGATCTTGAGAGCACGTGACACAGTCTCTTTCACAAGGTTTGGAGATCCGTCCTTCATACTCTCGAAATATTCTCGCAGGAAACTTCCACAAGGATGCAGAACGTCTTATGTTCAAAAGATCAACCTATGAAGCTTGCGGAGGAAGCAGAGCGTACAACGCTCGAAGGATCCAGGATGAAGAAAACGTAGAAGAAGAATTTTTAAAGATTCTTGCACATTTTTCAAGAATCGTCAAAGATTGACGAAGAAGAGCTACAGAACGAAATAACGTTTAAAGAACTCTTGAAGAATTCGTTCGAATTCGTTAAAGATTCCTGCAGAAGGCAGAAATGTTGAAGATTTCACGGACATTTGTTCAAATTCGTGGAAGATTGTTAAAGAAAGAAGAAGCATTTAAAGAATTGCAAGAATTCTTCAAATCTGTCAAATATTTTAGCAGTGAACAAAGAACTCGTGAAGTTCTTTCAATCTTTGAAAGATTCACCAATTCTTTCTTCCGCAAGAGAAAATTTCGACAAAATTCAACAAAGATCGCGTCAAACACGCAAGGAACAACCATTGCGTCCATAAGAGTCGTCCTGCGAATGGATCCAGAGAGGGAAACCAGTTCAGAAGGGATGAGGAGAGCATGGAAAAGGAGAAATCATTTCATCCGTCAGATCTTACGCAAGGGACCGACAACAGTTGGATCAACAAGAAGGTGCACGAGGTTTAGTCCTCTGCGGCGTGACTTGTGAAGTCGCGAAATCTCGGCATCATCTGGACCGTCCATCAAGAGACATGTGGCGAGATCTTGGCATTTTGTGACTCGCAGGTGTAAAGGTCAGAAGACTACCATGAGAATTCATGAATCGCAAAATCACGAGTCATTCTGGACCGTTGGATCAAGAAAGATCTTGAGCCGTCGATCTTATCTCATCGCAAAATCGGGAATCGGGAGTTGGACGCGCAAAGGTGATTGCACTCCAAAAACTTTGATATGCGATATCGCAAAATCCCGAAAAGATTATAGCCATCCATCTCAGAAGACAGGTGGCAACAGATCAACATATTTTCACATCGGCATATTGGAGTTCACGGTTTTGGAAGACTGTCACAACAAGACTTCGAAACTCGTGAAATTGCGATACGCAAAATAGCAATAAAGTCTCAGCCGTCCATTTGATCGGACACGTGGTGAACATCGAGTAAACCATCGGCGTTTCGACATCCAGGGTTTCAAGTTGACAGAGAAATTGTGTCAAATGAGCATCGCAAGTCGCGATATCCCAAGGTTGAATCAGAACCGTCCATCTTTCGGGGACGCGTGGCGTAAATCCGAGGACTCGGGAAAATTCCCAGCAAGGAAAGGGCCATCAACATATCGGGATTCGACAAATCGTGAATCCTGAGGACAAGTGATCGGGTTTCTTTGTGGTGTAAACCCCGTAAACAATCTAAGCCATCATTCTTGAGGAGACACGTGGGCGAGATCGGGAGAGTCAATCAACCCATCGGCGTTCAGTGTTTCGGGGATCCTGAAGACAAGACGTTCAGGACATATCAAATCGCAAACTCACGAGGAGAGATCAAGACCGTCCATCTACTGGGACGCATGGCAGCAATCAAAGGAATTGGGAAAGTCCCGAAAAGAAGGCGCCATCGCAAAATCGAAGATCGGGGAATTGAGGAGTCAGAAGAACTCATCATCAGAACTCGCGAAATCATGATTCACGATATCCCGATAAGATCTGGACCATTAGATCACAAGAAGATCCCGACCGTTGAATTGTCCAAAGGCAATTTTTCGCATTTCGGCGATTTGAAAGTCAAAGAGCCGGAAAAGCCCGTAGCACTTTAACAGTAAGGCGTGTGGTCACATTGCAAGGAGACTACAAGATACCAGATATATAAAATATGCAGAACAGAAACGAAATGCTAGAAATAACAGAATAACAGTAAAATATCCAGCATAATCTTCGCAATACACAGGAATGATATACGAAATAGCAACAGAAATAACACTTGAACAGAAATAGCACTTGATTCAGATAGCAATGTTCACAGGCCTCTTCAAGGGGGAAACCTCCAATCGAGCAGTGCTCTGTTACAATAATATCCAAGCTAGGGTTCTCATACCCTCGACTCCTATTTATACTAAAAAGAAGCATCTAGAGGAAGATCCTTCTA
>ML790411.1:462708-475307 GCA_009831015.1 Picea engelmannii
AGGAAGATCCTTCTAGAAGCGGAAGCTTCTATTAGGTCTTCTTACATCCGCCTAATTCTCTTTTATTGAAAGGTCTTATTAATATTGACCTTTATTACATCCGAACACATTAATCTACCCATGTGCGGGTTAGGACCTTAACAGAGACTAAAGGAAAATTCAAGCCCGATAAGCTCCCTTCGACCATCGTCAAATCGACATTTCGGCGATCGGAGGTAAATACAAAATTTCCCTCTATCTTCTCTGCATTTTTTTATGGCGTCGTCTAGCAATTTAGGACCAACTCAGGGTCTGATTCTTCTGGGAAAGAATTACGAGTTCTGGTCTCTTCGGATGAGATTGTTCTTGCAAGCACAAGAGTGATGGGAGCCAGTGGATCTTGGATATGTGGAACCAGATCCAGCCGCCCTCAATGCCATGACAAATGCGTAGAGAATTGCTTAGGAAACACTGAGGAACAAAGAAAATAAAGAAAAATTCTGGATTCAAAACTCCATGGATGATTCAATTTTCTCGAAAATCACAGGCACTGATACTTCAAAACAAGCCTGGGACATCCTCAAATATTCCTACCAAGGAAATGACATGGTCAAAACAGTTAAACTGCAGACCTTGTGGATGCAATTCGAGATTCTAAGGATGACAGGGTCCGAAACTATAGATCAGTTCATGACCAGAGTCATGGGAATCGTGAACCAGATCAGACTGATTGGTGAAACCATCACTGATCAATGAATTGTTGAGAAAACTCTCAGAAGTCTACCCAAGAAATTTGAAATGGTTGTAACAACAATCCTTGAATCCAAGGACCTGCCAAGATTTTCAACAGATGAACTAATTGGTTCACTGGTGACACATGAAACCAGTTTGCATCTCAGAGATGAGTCAATCTCCAATGCTTTCAAAACTCAATTCTCCCTCAGCAGAGGAAGAGGCAGAGGAAGAAGCGGAGGTCACCAAGGAAGAGGGAGAAATCAAAGTAACTCTCACTTCATTGGAGGCAATAGACAACAATATCCGAAACAAAATTTCCAAGGTCAAAGACATCAGCAACAAAATCAACATCAGAACTTCCAACCTCAAAGAGGTAGAGGGAGAAGATCACATGACAAAACAAGCATACAATGCTATTAATGCAAAAAGTATGGGCACTATGAATCTGAATGCAGGAAGAAGCAAGCAGATCAGCTCTCAGGCAGAGCACATGTGTCAAATCATACGGGAGACACCTCAAGAGGTATGTTTCTCTCATGCCACAAAAATGAACAACAACCTAAAGATCTCTGGTTGCTGGACAGTGGATGCAGCAATCACATGACAGGTAACAAAGAATTACTTTCATGCATTGATTCTTCAATCTCATCTGATATTACACTTGGAAATGATTATTTAGTCAAAGTTCAAAGAAAAGGAACTGTTCCTATACTTACTAATCAGAATGTAAAGAAAGACATATATAATGTCTATCATCTTCCAGATTTAAAACATAATTTGCTAAGTGTAGGACAACTCATTGAGCATGGCTATAAGGTACTTTTTGAGGGAACATCTTGTAAGATATATGACAAACTCCCAACCAGAAAATTGATTTTTGAAATCCATATGACCCCAAATAGGATGTTTCCCCTTACCCTCAGAACTACAAATCTGAGTCAACCATATGCACAGAGTGCATCAACCCTGAATGAAACAATGGTTTGGCATACAATATTTGGACATATACCATTTTAGAGTCTAAGTCTTCTTCAAAAAAACTCCATGGTCAAAGGTCTTCCTATATTTAAAGAGCAAATTCCCCCATGTGAGTCTTGCATACTTGGAAAACATAAGAGAAATAGTTTTCCATAGTTATCAAATCAAGCCAAACAACATCTTGAACTTGTTCACACTGACCTATGTGGACCAATTCAAATAGAGTCAATAGGTGGTAGTTTTTACTTTCTAATGTTTATTGATGATTTTAGCAGGAAAATTTGGATCTATTTTCTTAGACACAAGTCTGAAACATTTACAAAATTCAAAGAATTCAAGGCAGAAGCTAAAAAACAGAGTGGCAAATACATCAAAGCACTCAGGTCAGATAGAGGAGGAGAATACAACTCCAGAGAATTTGCAAATTTCTGCAAATCTCAAGGCATTATCATGCAAACAACAACCAGATATACTCCACAACAGAATGGAGTGGATGAAAAGAAAAATCAAACAATAATGAACATGGCAAGAACACTTCTCAAAGAGAAATGTTTGTCAAACATTTTTTGGGCTGAAGTAGTAGCATGCTCAGTTTATCTCTTGAATAGATCACCAACCACAAGTTTAAAGATGAAAGTTCCCCAAGAAGCATGGAGTGGGACAAAGCTCAATGTAGCGCATCTAAGGACATTCGGATGCATAGCATACGCTCACATACCTTCCGAATTAAGGAAGAAACTTGATGACAGAAGTGAAAAATGTATTTTCACTGGCTATAGTGAAAAATCCAAAGATTATAGGCTTTACAATCCCATCACCAAGAAATTAGTTCTCAGCAGAGATGTACAATTTCTGAAAAATCAATTCTGGAATGATTCAGAAAATCAGCAAGTGGACAGTCAAAATCCATTGTTGCCAAGTTCTGAAAACACAGAAAATTTAAAACAGCAAGTACCTCAAACTATTCTTCCAAGATTGCAAGTACAAAGATAGCCTGAAAATTCTCAGGATAACTCAATTTCCAGCAGAGAATCATTCTTTGAACCATGGAATTAGAGAACTCGAAGTTTGAGAGAAATCCATCAGCAGTTGGATGACTTTGAGCAACACAATCTTTTTGCTTCAATGTCATGTCAACCTACATCTTTTAAGGAAGAAACTAAGGAGCCACATTGGGTTCAAGAAATGAACCAAGAAATTGACTCCATTGAGAAGAACAAGACATGGGATCTTGTTGATTTGCCAAGTCACAAGAAAAGTATTGGTGTCAAGTGGGTTTACAAAACCAAACTAAATGAAAAAGGGCAGATTGAAAAGCACAAGGCAAGACTTGTTGCGAAAGGATTCTCACAACAACCAGGTACTGATTATGGTGAAAAATTTTCTCCAGTAGCAAGACTAGACACTGTAGGGACTCTATTGGCCATTGCAGCACAACACAAATGACAAGTATACCAGATGGATGTCAAGTCATCATTCTTGAATGGTTTCTTAGAAGAAGAAGTTTATGTCGATCAACCAACTGGATTTGAAGTCTAAGAGCACCCAGCCAAAGTGTATCGGTTGAAGAAATCCTTGTATGGCTTAAAGCAAGCTCCAAGAGCTTGGTACAACAGAATTGACACTTATCTGATCAAAACTGGTTTCAGCAGAAGCCAAAATGAGCCAACTCTTTACACCAAAACAGATCAGCATGGTAAAATTCTAATTGTATGTTTATATGTTGATGACATGATCTACACAGGAAATCTCGAGTTAACAGATTTGAAACATGCCATGCAATCTGAGTTTGAGATGACAGATCTTGGCATAATGAAATATTTTTTAGGGATTAAGGTTCATCAATCAGCCAAAGGCATTTTTGTCTGTCAGCAAAAGTATTCAGTAGACATGATCAAAATATTTCGCATGCAAGGATGCAATCCAGCTGAAACCCCCATACCATTAGGCACAAAATTGAGCAAGAAAGATGAAGGTCCTACTATGGACTCTACCCTGTACAAAATTTTAGTAGGCAGTTTGTTGTATCTTACAACAACTAGGCCTGACATTATGTATGTAGCCAGCCTTGTTTCCAGATTCATGGTATCACCTAAAGATTCTCATTGGAAAATGGCAAAACAAATTTTGAGATATGTAGCAGGAACAATAAATTTCGGATTATGGTACACTAAATCTGATAGTAATCAACTTTCTGGTTACACAAACAGTGATTTTGCAGGTAGCCTAGATGACAGGAAAAGCACATCAGGACATGTTTTTCAACTGGGCACAAACCTGATTTCATGGGCATCAAAGAAGCAACCGATTGTATAAATATCTTCTACAGAGGCAGAGTATGTAACTACTACCTCAGCCTCATGTCAAGCTGTGTGGTTCAGACAAATATTGACAGACATGTCACATACAAAAAAGGATCCAACTCCTATTTTTTGTGACAATACATCAACAATTGCTATATCCAAGAACCATGTGTTTCACAAGAAAAGTAAACACATTGACACTCGGTTTCATTTCATACGTGATCTAGTCAATAATGGTGATATTGCACTACAATTTTGTGGTTCTCAAGATCAGCTTGCTGATATCTTTACAAAGCCACTAGGAAAGTTAGTTTTTGATTTTCAGAGACAACACTTAGGCATAGTCAGTGCTGATGATTGTAACTGTTGAGTTTAAGAGGGAGTGTTAAACATAATGTAACCTCAACAGTCTGACTGTACACTGCCAGATGTACTGGATAACTATACTTTCTATTTTTGTCTTGCTTGAGCCTATTTAGCTCAGCCAACTCCCATTGCATTGTATCTTCTTCTAACAACCTCTTCTTCATACATTCCAATATGTTGTTCTATTCTTTCTCTCTGCATTTCTCTTTACTTCACAATTTATCATAGAGGAGAGGTGGATGGAAGGAAATGAGAAGGTGTGACTAGGGAAGTGACTCCATACGTTTTAACATATGATATTGACATAGAGACGTTCTACAGGCATACGACTTCTGCATAGAGTAGGTGGACTACAACAAGTGTCAATTAAGTATGGCGGGGCTGGTTCCGAGAGTGTTGGCTTGACCTATTTTCTCGAAAGGGAATGGCCGATAAAATGAGAAGAAGAGAATACAGAGAAAGAGCGGAGCAGAAATATTATTTTGTATATTGAGTAAGTGAGAAAAGAGTATTAATAAAAAAGGGAAAAGAGCTAACCTAAATAGGCTCAAGCAAATCAAGAACATAAAGAACATAGTGTACAACTATCCAGTACAACTGGCTGTGTATAGTCATACTGTTGAGGTTACATTTTATTTAACATTCCCTCTTAAAATCAACAGTTAGAAACATCAACATTGATAATGCCCATGTGTTTTCTCTGAAAATCAAAAATGGATTTTCCTAGTGGCTTTGTAAAAATATCTACGAGTTGATCTAGTGAGCCACAGAATTGAAGTGCAATGTCACCATTATTGGCAAGCACTAGGATGAAGTTAAAGCGAGTGTCAATCTGTTTAGTTTTCTTTTGAAACACATGGTTTTTGGATAAAGAAATTATTGATCCTTTTCTATATGTGACATATCTTTCAATATTCTTCTCAACCACACTTGACAAGAAGCTGAGGTAGCAGCGACATACTTTGCCTCTGTAGAAGATATGGATACAATTGGCTTCTTCTTTGATGCCCATGAAATCGGGTTCGTGCCCATGTGAAATACTTTGTCTATTAAGAATATATGGATACAATTGGCTTCTACTTTGATGCCCATGAAATCAGGTTCGTGCCCAAGTGAAAAGCATGTCCTGAGGTGCTTTTTTTGTCATCTCGGTTTCCTGCATTTTCTGTCATCTCGGCTTCATGCAAAATCACTGTCTGTATAACTAGAGAGATGATTATCATCAGAATGAGTGTACCATAAGACAAAACTGAATGTGCATGCAACATATATCAAAATCCTTTTCTCCATCTTCTAGTGACAATCTTTGGGGGATTCCATGAATCTGAAAACAAGGTTGGCTGCATACATAATATCGGGCCTAGTTGTTGTAAAATACAACAAACTTCCTACTAAACTTTTGTATAGGGTAGAATCCACTGCAGGACCTTCATATTGCTTGCTCAATTTTGTGCCTAGGGGTACATGGGTTTCTGCTTGATTGCAGTCTTTGATGCAAAATATTTTGAAGATGTCTATCTGTCATCTCAAACTCAAATTGCATGGCAAGTTTAAAACTGGTTAACTCAATATTTCCAATATATATCATGTCATCAACATATAAACATACAATCAAAATTTTACTGTGTTGATCTGTTTTGGTAGGTAAGTGTCAATTATGTTGTACCAAGCTCTTGGAGCTTGCTTTAAGCCATACATGGCTTTCTTCAACCGATACACTTTGGTTGTCTGCTCTTGGATTTCAAATCCACATGGTTGATCAACATAAACTTTTTTTTCTAAGAACCCATAGAGGAAAGATGACTTGACATCCATCTGGTATATTTGTCATTTGTGTTGTGTTGTTATGGCCAAGAGTGTCCTTACAGTGTCTAATATTGCTACTGGAGAAAAAGTGTCACCATAATCAGTACCTGGTTGTTGTGAAAATCCTTTGGCAACAAGTCTTTCCTGGTGTTTTTCAATCTATCCCTTTTCATTGAGTTTAGTTTTGTAAACCCACTTGACACCAATACTCTTCTTGTGTCTCGGAAAATCAACAAGATCCCATGTATTACTCTTCTCAATGGAATCAATCTCTTGGTTCATGGATTGAACCCAATGTGGCTCCTTAGCTACTTCTTTAAAAGATGTAGGTTGACATGACATTAATGAAAAAATATTGTGTTGTTCAATGTCATCCAACTGCTGATGTATTTTGGTCAAACTTCGAGTTCTGATTTGGAAGTTCATAGGATGAGTCTCCACTTGAAGTTAAGTTATCCTAAGAATTTTTAGAATGACCTTGTATGTGCAATCTTGGAACATGCTAATTCATTTTTACGACTGGGCAACAATGGATTTTGACTGTCCATTTGTTGATTCTCAGATTCGTTCCAGAGTTGATTTTCCAGAAATTTTACATCTCTGCTTAGAATTAGTTTCTTTGATATTGGATATGAAATATTACAAGCTTTTGGTGTTTCATTGTAGCCAGTAAAGATGCATTTGTCACTTCTATCATCCATTTTCTTCCTTAATTTGGAAGGTATGAGAGTGTATGCTATGCATCCAAATTTCCTTAGATGAGTTACATTTATCTTTGTCCCACTCCATGCTTCTTGAGGGACCTTCATCTTGAGACTGGTGGTTGGATATCTATTCAGGAGAAAAGTTGAGCATCCTATTGCTTCAGCCCAAAATGTATTTGACAAACATTTCTCTTTGAGTAGGCTTCTTGCCATGTTCATTATTGTCTGACTTTTCCTTTCGGCCACTCCATTCTGTTGTGGAGTATACCTGGCTGTAGTTTTCATGATGATGCATGTGATTTGCAAAAAATTGCAAATTATTTGGATTTGTATTCTTCCCCTCCATCTGACTTGATTGCTTTTACATATTTACCACTGTTTTTTTCATCTTCAACATTGAATTCTTTGAACTTTGCAAAAGTTTCGGACTTGTGTCTCAGAAAGTAGATCCAATTTTTTCTGCTAAAATCAATTATAAACATTAGAAAATAAATGTTGCAACCTATTGACTCTATTTGCATTGGTCCACATAGGTCAGTGTGAACTAGTTCTAAGTGTTGTTTTGATTTAGTGGAGGATTGTGGAAAACTAGTTCTCTTATGTTTTCCAAGTATGCATGACTCACATGGGGGATTTTTCTCTTTGAAAATAGGCAGACCTTTGACCATTGAGTGCTTCTATAGAATACTTAGACTTTGGAATTGTAGGTGTTCAAATATTGTATGCCAAACCATAGTTTGATCAGCGGTGGATGAACTTTGTGCATATGATTGGATCATATTTGTAGTTTCGAGGGTCATGTGGATTTCAGAAATCAATTTTCTGCTAGGGGTTTTATCATATATCCTGCATGATGCTCCTTCAAAAACTACTTTATAGCCATGTTCAATAAGTTGTCCTACACTTAAAAGATTATGTTTCAGATTTGGAACATGATATACATTGTTAATGTCTATCTTTACATTTTGTTTAGTAAGAATAGGCACAGTTCCTTTTCCTTGAACTTTGACTAAGGAATCATTTCCAGGTGTAATATCAGAGGAAATTGAAGAATCAATGCATGAAAGTAAATTTTTGTTACCTGTCATGTGATTTCTGCAACCACTATCCAACAACCAAAGATCTTTATGTTGTTCTTCAGTCTTATGACATGAGAGAAACATACCTTCTTAGGTTTCTCCTGTATGATTTGAGACATGTTCTCTGTCTGAGAGATGATCTGATTGCTTCTTCCACCATTCAGATTCATGGTGTCCAAAACTTTTGCAGCCATAGCATTGTATGCTAGATTTGTCATATGATATTCTCCTTCTGCCTCTTTGAGGCTAGAAATTTTGATTCTCGTTCTGTTGTCTGTGACCTTGGAAATTTTGATTCTGGTTCTGTTGTCTGTGACCTCCACTTGACGGATGATTACTTGTAATTATCCCTCTTCCTTGGTGACCTTTGCCTCTTCCTTTATCGAAGAAGAATTGAGTTTTGAAGGCATTGGTGATTGACTCATCTGTGAGATGCAATCAGGCCTCGTGTGTTAAAAAGGAACCCATCAGTTCATTTGTTGAAATTTTTTATAGATCCTTGGATTCAAGGATTGATGTAATGATCATTTCAAATTTATTTGGTAAAATTCTGAGGAATTTCTCAACAATGAATTGATCAGGGATGGCTTCACCAATCAATATGATTTGGTTTATAATTCCCATGACTGTTGTCATAAACTGATCAACATTTCCAAACTTTGTCATTTTTAAAGTCTCAAAGTGTGTCTTCAAGGTCTGCAGTTTGACTATTTTAAACCTGTCATTTCCTTGGTAGGGTGATTTAAGGATGTCACAGGCCTATTTTGAAGTAACAATGCTTGTGATTTTTGAGAAAATTGAGTCATCCACTTAATTTTGAATCCATACTTTTACCTTGTTTTCTTTGTTCCTTTGTGTTGCCTTAGTAGTTCTCTATTGGTTGGTCATGGAAGCAAGGTTTGTTGGAGCTGGTTCCACATATCCAAGATCCACTGGATCCCAACACTCTTCTTCTTGCAAGAAGGATCTCATTTGAAGATACCAAAAATCATAATTCTTTCCAGGAAGAATTGACCCTTGACTTGGTCCTAAATTGCTAGACGTGTCCATCTTTAAAGAATTTTAAAAAAATAGGTTTTTTCATTTACCTAATTCCTATGTGAAAATCGGGTCTTCGAATTTCTTGTAGTGAGTTCAGACCAAAAAATGCGGTGTAAACCACTTCTTTGACTTCGATTTGGTTGGATCTAACTATCCGAGTGAAAGATTTACTAATTCAGGGCTCTAAGCTCTGTTCTTTAGCAACTTTAACATTGCAACAACTATAGCCCCTCTAATGGAGGAATAGGGCTTTCTGAGTTTACACGAGAGATAAAAAAAAAAAAATTAATGTATAGCTTCTCATGTGACCGTGGGCTGAAAAACCAGGCGCTTGAGGTTTTCATGTTTCGGGACTTCACATTTCGATGCTAAAGGTAACAGTTCTTTCAAATAGTCGAATTATGAAATTGCTTCAAGGATCAATGATCCTCGTTGATTTGAGATCAATGACCACAAATTATTCCTTACCTCACAAACCTCCTAACTCACGAACCTCCAAAGATTGTGAAGAGATCAAAACAGTCAACGTACGTGTGTTATCACTAAAATTTTGTCCACAAATGCTTATAGGAATCCAACATCTTCAAAGAGATATTAGTTCACCCATGGACCAAAATTACCAAAAAAACATTTCCAAAAGGTCCAAAACTATACAACTAGTTATAAAATCAGGATACACTATGACTATAAAGGGCTCGCACGTACATGCGCCATCAAGAAACGCAGGAAAAGTGCACATGTGAACAATAAATGATTGTGGACGCTAAAATTCACACACACCTGAGAACACATTTATGATGTTGGTCAACCTCCCACCCACTTCTAGTTCAGCTTCCAAGTCGATTTGACATCCAAATCTCAGCTGGGTGGCTGGTCAAAGACTTAAAGGTTCCCTAAACAAACCCTTTTCACACTAAAATTTGGTTTCATAATACCTTAAAGTGGTGCTATAAAACAAGGCCATGGGTGCACTACATCTTCAAGGAATTCATTTGCAAGGTTATGCTACTGCTATTGTCTTGGGGAAACCTCTTTTCTCATCAAGATCATACTAGCACCATTCCATTTGGGAAATCCACATCACCTTTTGAGTGGGCTACCTTGGGATTCTTTCACCATTTCTTTCAAGTTTTCAAGTTGTAAGAAGAGCTCAATCTTTGGGGTCCAAGATCCCTCCCTTGGAGGAAGAAGGGACCCAAAGTCCCCTTTCTCTTCGGTGTTTTCTTTTCACTAATACAATCCTTTCCATTGGTGACATGAGTTTTGTTTGTTTCTTGTTCTTATGTCCTTATCCACAATAGTTTAATTGTTTTTTCCATTCCTAGTATAATTCTTACCTTAGTATTTTATGTTTATTCTTCTAACCCTTTCCTTTACTGATGTCTTGCTTGGCTAACCTGACTAAGCTTGTAAGCACCTCTGTTTTACTCATTTAGGTGACAAAATAAGCATAACATATTGGCGACTCAACTGGGGAAAGATATCAATTTCGTACCCCATTTTAGCTATTTTAGCTCTTCTTTTTAGTTATTTAAACTGCAGGTACCATAACCAGCCCAAGTCGACCTACAAAACTTCAAATTCAAAGCTGAGTTGAGAGAATTCCATCCGAAAATTTCTTCACGGTCGTGTGATAAATGTGTGTGGGTTTATTGGCCCAGAGTCGCACATCCTGCGCACATGCGCCAAAATCACTGTATTACTCAGCACCTTCTGTGCTCCTGCGCTTAAAATTCTTTTTCAGTTCGCGTATTGGCTCTCATAGTGCCTCTATCTAGTCTGAAACCCGCGCACCTGTGCAAAAAAGCAAACATTGTAAGCTTTTTTATGATCTATTGAAAGCCCATAGCCTTCTTAAATATGATTCCATGCATTTTGTAATCTACCCCACACTTACATTCCCTCTCATATAAAGGGATTAGTCAAAACGCATAGGCACTTAGGGGTTGAAAATCATTATTTTATTTTATTTTCTTTTTTCTTTTTATTTCACCACATGGATGGCTTGCTTTGACTAAAAGTTGGAATCATTCTACATCACATATAAAACTTGCATTGGGTCTAGAAATTGAATATCAAACATTGAGTATGCTCTTCTCTCGTGCTCCAAAGCGATCTTGAGAATCAGAAAGAGGTTGAAATACAATTTCATCTCCCTTAAAAAGACAAAATCTTTAGGAGAGGACAATAGCCCCGTCAGGACTCCTCTTATTTTATTTTTCAAACACATCTCAAGATTGTAACGAGCCCATACATGCCCACATGCTACAAAGATAGTATAGTGTTGAAATTTACTTTCTTAGATTAAATCACCAGGGAAGTTTAAAGGTTTTGTAACAGGCCCATACATGCCCACATGATCACAATCTAGGATAGTTTCAAATCTTTCTTAGATTAAATCACATTGGGGAGTTAAAGGAATAGTAAAGGACCCACATGTCCACATGCGAGCTTCCTAGGGACTTTTGAATTGCGCAAGGTTGTACCAATGACATTTAGTTAAATAGGCAATCAAAGACTTGTAAGGACCAAAAGAAGTCCACATTCAGCAAGGTGACACCTAATTCATTAAAAAATTGGCACACTTTCACTCATTCACAGACAAAATTCACTTCTCACTCACATAGTTTTCATCTCGAAATGTGAAGGTTGAAGTAAATTTCCTCCAAAGGGATTCTGAAACACCCCACCCATTTCTTGACGAAACTATCCACTCCCACTTAATTTCAACGAGATTGGCTCACACCCCCAATCTCTCAAACAACCACATTTAAATTTTTTCTAAAAACTCACTAAGTTTTCCTCCACAGGTGGTGCCAAAAGAAATCTTTTAGTCTAGGTAGGATTTCGGGGATAAGCATCCAAATAACACCTCGTTATCTGGTTCTCACATTTTCAAAACAATAGAAGCTGTCAAATAGGGAAGTTTAAACCTTTAAGTTGGTTTGTGACAATGTTCTTCCTTATGGAAAGCTAAAATGAAATACTTAATTTGGATAGTAACAATGTCCTTCTTTATGGAGAGCCACAATGAAAGATTGGGTCTTTGTAATGTCTGTATGAGATTGGATGAAACTAAGTAGATTTTTAATTTCATATTGCAATTTGTGTGGGAAAATGCCTTAATTTGGGTAGTAACAATGCCCTTCTTTATGGAGAGCCAAAACAAAACCCTTAAGTTGGTTTTTGAAAATGTTCTTCCTTATGGAAAGCTAAAATGAAATACTTAATTTGGATAGTAACAATGTCCTTCTTTATGGAGAGCCACAATGAAAGATTGGGTCTTTGTTTATGGAAACCAAAATGAGAGATTGAATCATTTGATAAAATTCCTAGGTTGGGAGATTTGATCATTTCATAAAATGCCCTAGTTTGAAAGATTGGATCATTTCATACAATTCCCTAGTTTGGATAGTATCCCTAGGGGGAGCCTCCTTGTATCACTCAATGATATCCCCAACCTTGTTTGGATAGTAGTCTTGTAATGTTCTTGTTTATATGGAGCCTCCTTGCATCAGTCAATGCTATTTTCAACTTTATTTTATAGTAGTCATCACTCAATCATATCCCCAACCTTCCTTTATAGTGTCCTAATGTTCTTGTTTCAA
>ML790411.1:476598-500410 GCA_009831015.1 Picea engelmannii
ATTGTTTTTCATAAACTACTCACAAAATCCATAAAGAGAGACTCCAATGGTTAAGTGGGATAGGTAAGAGCCAATAGGGACCATATTTATGAGTAGTCTTTTTAACATGCCACAAAGGGGGTAGCTTCTCATGAAAGTATCAAGCTAGTGTTGCACAATAGGCCAAAAGAAGTGGCGTTGGAGTGCTCTTGAGACACCTAGAGAGTAGTGAAAACATGATCATGAATCCTAGATAGTTGATGAAAAAGTTAAAAAATGTTTTGGAGTTCCTTCAAAAACTCATAAGAGGATGATGGCTAGAGAGTAATGGACAACTTGTAATGGGAAAAATGAGTATATCCATAAGAGTCCTCAAAAGGAGGGGGTTATGGGATGTTGTATGTTAAAGAACAAGGTGATCACAAGATGTAGGAGATATATGACTATGTTATCAAGTTCAATTTTACTACAATTATTTTGAAAAACAGATCTAATGTGGTGTGTTATTAAGAAGGTATAAGATTATGTATATTCATAAACAAATTATGAAATTAGAGACTCAAGAAATATTTCAATGGCTAAAATCTAGAAGAGAAGATTAGGTATAAAGAACCAAGCAAAGAAAACAATACTTAATGGCTCATAGAAGTGTAGTGCTTAATGAATAGGGAATATCGAATGTGACCATAGAAAAAACATGGGCCATGATTAAGTGTTGAACAACCAAGTGATGTTACCATTGAGTAAATAAGAGAAGAAATGATAGTACTAATGAAGGACACGACCTCAAGTCATTGAGGAAATGAATGTTTCTTAACAACTTTGTTTGTTGAACAATGAAGAGCCAATATTGAGAAAATGAATAACCCTAATGAGTATCAAACTTGTGAGCATTTGGAACAACAATGTGCTAAGCATAGAATGACCCAACCACAAAGCAAGGGAGAGCCATGTGCTGAACATGGTAAAGATATAAAAATAATTCCTAATGGATTAGGCACGTGGATTCAAAAAATTAATATCACTTTAAGTGTGCAATGAAAAACTTTTAGGACAAGGAAAACTTAAAACATGTTTAAGACAAGGTTTCTGAATATATTGAATGGCTTCATCATGCATAGGTTGCACATGGTTGAAATTTCTCTTCACATATCATTATTGAAATCGTCAATCAATACTAACAAAACAATAAATGTGTATATAATCAATTGGTTGTGTTGGAGAATGTGAAACCTCCATTCCTTATTAGTTTATCCTCTTAAAAAAGACATACATGTCAGTTCCTTGCCATATGTCATATGTAGTTAGCGAGCTCCAAATATTTTTGAATGCGTTTGTTTTGGGAAAATATGAATAGGGTTTTGTTTTTCTAGCAAATTATTACCTAGTGGTTCATGAAAACATGAAAATATCTTGCTAAGGAAGGTGACACAATCTAGTTTTATTTTTGTGTGTTTCATATTTTCAGATAGTTGCATTGTCTCCATCCCAAACCTATGACTTGCATATCCAACAATCCAACAATGCAAAATAAGAAAGAAAAACAAAAAAGACGCACATTTGGTGGTTTCTATGCATAAAAGAAGATTATTGTTAACCATGAAAAAATACTAGCAATGGAAACTAGCTGAATAGATACATGAAGACACATGGAATGAGACTATTTATGTGGAGAAAATCATCTTGGTGACTTAGAGTTGTATGAATAAAGCATAGAAAAAACATTGAATGAATAAACAATTTGAATCCTCCACATAAGCTCACTACTAAATGAAATAAACCAACAATACCTCTTGTTGTATACAACTATTTTTTGTTTATTATATTTGCAAAATTAACCAACATGTGTTCACAATGACTAAGTTAGTTCAATAAGTATTCAGAAAACCCAATGACTTCCACTTCTTTAGAAAATGCAATGGAAATTTTGTAGGGGTATGAAAAGAAACAAAAACTATTGGTAGGAACTATTTGGAGAGTTTTAAACATAGAAAGATACCTATCAATTGCTATCATTAGGAAAATTATTCAAATCAAAAGGAAAATGTGTTTAATTTCTCCGATTTGGCATGGATGCAACTATTATCCCACGTTGTGGATCTGGCATGGTTGCAACTTTTCTCCTCCCACGTTGGCACTTTTCTCCTCCCATGTTGGCTAGACTCAGTGAATTCATATGGCATATATTCTTCAGCATTTACACTCATAATCCAACTTTTCTTTTTTCTTAGAGATCCCTCCAATGCTTGTGGGTCATTGGTGAAGTCAAAGTCCTTTCAAATAAGAAATATTTCCAAATACTCCTTCATTTCCAAACATTTATGTTGTTCTCGTAGTGCATGATCAATTTCATCGTGATAATTTAAATGTATGCAATTTTAAAAGAGATGAATCATATAAAACATTCAAATTCATATGTAAATACAATAGAAAATTAGAATAAAGTAAACTTTAATGGATAATTTTCATACAATAAAGAAGGATTTCCTGTAATCATTGTATCTTCTCTAACATCCATTGTATAATCAAATAAAAATCATTGTTTTCTTGATGAAGGGAATTTATATCATCTCCTCCATCATTGTCCCCATTCCTCTTTTCTTCAGCATTCTCATTGTTCTTCTAGAATATCATCCATTGTTAATTCCTCTATAGCATCTTCTTGGGATACTACATTACAAATTCCATATAGAGCATTGAATGTCAAAACATGTTTGCATGTGTTGCGTCACAATGCCCATGGGGAATCACATACTAGACCATTTTCTGTAGATGTTGATACAATGTAATATTTTGCACGATCTGTCTCGCTAATAACCATGTATGCACCTTCAACAATGTCATGAGGATGAACATCATTGTGAGGAATTATCCTAGATTTATCTAATGAAGTCTCAAGGTACCTCTCCTTCTACCAGTTTGTTAGAAATCTAGACTATTCAAATAGTTTCAATGCACAAAAAAGGGTTCCACCCCGTTCATTTATGCCTTCGTTCATGTAACAAATTGGCCTTCAAGAAGCAATTTTATGATTCAATTGAACTATTCGACTCTTGATTAGCATGAGGAAAGTAACGATAATATTTTTCCTACATATCTAATAAGAAAGACATGTAATTATAACTAAATTAAAATGATCTATATATGTTGGGGAAAGTAATCTAAGAAGGAATTTCACTGTCCATTTGTTGGGTAGCTCTGAAGATTACTTCTGGGTAGGTCTCAAATAGATGCAACATTTCATCATGACCTCCATTACATCGCTATGCATCTGTACCTCATCATGTGTACCTTCAGTCTCAGTGCCAACCCTTTTTCATGTTGAATGAGAACAATAAGAGCCATTTTTCATGTTGGATGAGTTCCACTTGTCTCAACCCTTTTTCATATTGGATGAGAAGACTTAGTGAAAGCCCTTTCTCATGATGGATGAGTTCCACATGTCTCAAATCCAACCCTTTTTTATGCTCGATGAGTTCCACATGTCTCAGTGCCATCATTTTTTCATCCTTGGTGAGAATACTAAGTGCCAACCCTTTTTCATGCTGGATGAATTCCACCTATCTCATTGCCACCGCTTTTTCATACTGGATGAGTTCCACCTATTTCAGTGACATCCCTTTTCCATGCTGGATGAGAATATTCAGAGCCGACCCTTTTTCATGTTGGATGAGTTCCACTTGTCTCAATGCCAACCCTTTATCGTGCTTGATGAGAACACTCAATGTTGACCCTTTTTCATGGTAGATGAGTTCCACTTGTGCCATCCCTTTTTCATGCTCCTTGATAGTCACATATTGGAGTCTCATTTCTCCCGTCTACACCATATCACTAATATAGTGATATTTGATCTCGATATGCTTCGACCTGTCATGAAACACTAGATTCTATGAGTACTTCATTCAACTCTGGTTCCAAATGCAGGTCGCTTCCACTTTGAGGGAAAATAACCCATACAATAGTTTCTGAAGACACATTTCTTCTCTACGTGCTGCACATGATGCCACATATTCAACTCCAACCATACTAAGCATTACACATTACTTCTTATTACTGATCCATGAAATCATATAGGATCCCAAAGTGAAGCAACATCCTAATGTACTTTTCCTATTTGAAACACTACTGGCCCAATATCAATCTGAATATGCGAGTAGAATGATCTCATTGTCTGCAACATAATTCAACCCATAATACATTGTAACTTTAAGGTAACTCATCACATGTTTTACCGCAATGAGGTGAACACGTTTTGGGTCAACCATGTGTTCACTTAGGGTGTTTTACAAAGAAACATATATTTGGTCATGTATTCATCAAATACATTAATGATCCAATCATCTTCATGTATAATGTAGAATCGACAACCTCTGAAGTGGTGTAATCCAACAACTTCATATTTGATTCCATCAGTGTAGTCATGACTTTACTATCCAACTTATCGAACCTCTTCAGTATCTCCACAACATATTTTCGATGATTCAGGAGGATCTCATTCTTCCTTTGCCATACCTCTAGACCCCAAAAATAGTGCATCAGAGCAAGATCCTTCATCACCTCCCTCTGTGAATGAGAAGAAAAAATCTATACCACACACCCACAACTAAGGATCGAGAGTCACCATTTTGTTGGTGTACATATGGAGCAAGGGTTAGCAAATCTATGAAATTTTTGGTTGTATCAAAGCTATAGAAAAAAGTGGGTGAGAACACAAGAAATCCTAGATCTCTAGTGATTATTTCCCTTCTAATATATGTTATCAAGAAATAGAAAGTTCATGAAAATAGTAAATATACTTGAATAACATAAGATAAAAATAATGAATATGATGTATAATTGCCAAATAACTAGAGTACAAAATAAACAACACCTATGAAGAAACCAATGAAAACAAATTTATTTGTGAGAAGGACGTTATTTCCGGAATGTATGGTCGCAGTGGCTAAACTCTTCTCTTAGATTAAGGTAAATATGGTGAGATGAAGCTAAAAGAGCAATGGAAGTTTAGGTAGCATCTTTGTACTCTCATGCAAAATCTCTATTTTTTTTTTAATTTGAACAAAATAAAGAGGGAAAAAGGAATAAAAGTGGATTATAGCTTAGTTGAATGAAATAACTGAGGAAAATGGGGTTTTCCTAGGTCATGCAAGGGAATAATGATGAGAAGGTGTGAAATAACTTAGGAAAAGGGGGTTTTCTTAAGTTGTGTAAGAGGATAATGGTGTGAAAGTAAGCATGTAAGAAAATGGATACACATGCTATGATGGTGTATAGTCTTTTCCGCTATGTGTTTGAATATATCGTGATAACACTTGGTTAGGCTTGCTTACCTTGGGTAAAGTCTAGAGTGATAGTGGTAATAACACTTGGTTAAGCATGTTTACCCCGGATAATTTCTAGAGTGATAGGGGGTTGGATCCCTGTTTATAAGCTTTAAAGGGGGTTGGATCCCTGGTTATAACCTTTAAAGGGGAGTTGGATCTCTAGAATTACCCCAAGTCAAGTTTAAAGGGGGAATATTAGGTTAACCTGAACCTAGCAATGAGTCAAAGAGGTTTAAGTCTACATTCATGGTTTTCAGGCCCATGGTTTTCGTGGCCCATGGTTTTCTTGGACCTGGTATCTTGTCCGTAGTATTGCCTCTAATGAGGCCTATAAATAGGTTTGGGAAGTTCCAGTGTAAAGTGCCAAAATTGAGCTTGAATCACGCTTGTCCAAATTTAGCCAAA
This sequence comes from Picea engelmannii, assembly GCA_009831015.1. Classification (NCBI taxonomy): domain Eukaryota; kingdom Viridiplantae; phylum Streptophyta; class Pinopsida; order Pinales; family Pinaceae; genus Picea; species Picea engelmannii. Next base: position 482,307 of record ML790411.1, read on the forward strand.
GAGTATTCAAAGAACTTTATGGTTGGTTTTTCTCACAAGAGTTTTCAGAATAAAATCTTGTTCTTGATATGGATGTATTTGCTTGTATTTTATTTATCTTGCTTTATTTATTTATTTAAATATCTTAGATCATGGTTACTGGCATCGTGGGAGTTACGGTTTTCAGTGAGGACTGGCCCAGCCTTGCACAGAGACATTAAGGGTTTCAACATCATAGATGAGACTTTCAATTTTGTGCCACATTATGGGTTTCAACATATGAGAAGAAGGGACTTTCAATTTTCTGCCATTTCTTGATGTTTCCGGTGGTGAAATTTGGCCTTACCTGCAATGTTGTGGGTCCCAGATTCTTCTTTGTAGTAGGGCTCATAAACTGATTTTTGTTGCTGGAAATATTATAACGAAAGTTATTATTATGCCAGTTTAGGTTTAAATTCCCCTTTATAGTCTTCCTCCTAGTCGTGGAAGGAAATTAAAAAGATGCTTAGATTTAACTTTCCCTTCCTAGTCTTCCTCCTGGTAGTGGAAGGAGATTGAAAAGATGCCTCCATCTATGTTGTAGGATCTCAAGAACCTCGGCCTTGGCCTCAGATTATAAGAGTGGGGAATTGTGTGTGCTTCACATAAATAAAAATTCAATTTTTATTTATGTGGAAACACTTGATTTCCATCTAGAATTGCTTTTATTATGTATTAGTGAAAGGGTACTTTTGATGTGTGTATTTTGAAAATACTGATAGTGGTTTTTATGGTTTTCGGCTGGTATTATATATATTCTTTGGTTTTAGGTTTATTATACCCTCCTCGTGTTGGTTTTATATAGATTCACTTGTTTTATGTTTATTATATCATGTGTGTGCTTGTGCTTTATGCATAGTTTATAATAAAAAAATGCTATATAGTGAACAAAACAATTTCAAAGTTATTATCATGTAGCGTAATCTGCACTAATGCTTCCTAACATATCCATTCAAAATCAGAACACTAAATACTAAGACATATTACATAATCCTATCTATGCAAGAAATCAAATACTTCAAATAAAATAATCTAAACAATCCATCCAGATAACAAAGTCTAAGTCTAGTGCAAAGTAATCTAAATACTTCAAATAAATTAATTTTATGTCTATTGAATCTTCATGAGAAGAGGACATCTACTTACATGCTTCATCATTCTCTTATTAATCCATAAATATGTAAGCTTTTAGCACAAGATGCAACTACATCCCTAGCTAACATATGCGGAGAGGATGTACTTCTCTATTTCTATTGTCAAGTTCTTGCCTAAAACAGAAAATGACAGGTGCCAAATATCATCACTTTCATTCAAAATCTCCCTCATAGTTTTTAGCATGGAATCATGTACATCTTCAGAAAAAAATTATGAGATCATGTACATCTCCCAAAAACAATATTCGAACATCTCAATGATGATGTCGTTCAAGCAAAGGTACATCATTATTACGAATGAGCTCTGCAACAGTTTTCTCAACATCAGTTTTGAGAATGGTAACCCTAATTGCAAAGGAAGGATTGTTCATCTTCTTCATATATTTAAAACTTTTGACAACGAGTTCTAATATATCTTTCATTAGATCGTTTCCCTATGGGTTATGGGGTGCCGTTATTTTTCATAAGACAACGATCAAATGAAAGACATATTAGAGCTCATTATCAAAAGTTTAAAGATTCGGGGAAGATGAACAGTTTCTTTGCAATTAGTGTTTCCATTCTCAAAACTGTTGAATAGGTCAGTTTGTGCGTAATAATGATGTACCTGGGATTGAACGATCTCATCACTGAGATGTTCGAATGTTGTTTTTCTGTGGTCTTTCAGAATCCTTTTTCTGAGGATGTACACTATCCGATACTAAAAATTATGAGCGAGAAATTGGGTTAAAGCGATGGTATCTTGCATGAGGTATTGTCTATTTTACGCTAGAACTGGACAGCAAAAATAGAGGAGTCTTCACTGGCTGCACATAAGTTAGCCAGGGATGCGGTTTCAGCTTGTATCAAAGCCTTAGATATTTGATAGATTAAGAAGAGGAATGACAAAGCATGTAAGTAGATGTCCTTTTCTCATGAAGATTCGACAAAATTATTTTTCCTGATTTGAACATTGCACTAGACTTTGTTATCTGGGCAGATTGTTTAGATTACTTAATTTGAAGTGTTTGATTTCCTCCAAAATATAGGTTTATATACCATGCCAGAGTATTCAGAGTTCTTATTCTGAATGGATTTGTTTGTTTGGAAGCATTAGTGCAAATTACACAACAATATTTTTGAATAAAAATTGTTCGATATAGCATTTTCTATTATGCCAATAAACTATTTGTGATATAACATTTTCTATTATGCCCACAAACGACTCTAAAGAACTTTTCCTGTCCTATTATGCCCATATAGGGGTAAAGCCCATAAAGGTTTTTGCTTGTACGATGTAATGCAGGACTTGCATACTATGATGGTACTTGCATGTTATCGATTACACTTTAGCACATATCAAGCACATGCCTCAATAGAGTTATTGTATCACGCATTTGTGCATAGTCTGCATTGTGTATGGTCTAAATAACTTATCACTATTCTGCTGGTGCAGGAAGGTTGCATTGATTGTCTTGAACCTTCAATAAATTAGATTATCTGTATCATGTAAAAAGTACTCACCTTTATATGAAGTTAGTTTTTCGTTGTTTGTGTGAAGATAGCTATTGCATAGTAGCAGCATACTTGACATAAACTCAAGGGACTCATGCTAGGACCAAAATAGATAGACGCCTGGAAATCTTTAATAGGCCTGGGCACTGGAGCTCTGTAACCTTAGGGTAAGGATTATTCTTCAAGTAGTTTCACTTTCACATTATTAGTGCATACAAATAAATGTCCATCTCTCCCATCAGTATGAAACAGATTGAATATAAACCAACCATTGAAGAGTTAGGAAGGAGGTATGACGCACTTTGATGCTTCACCTCAGTGAGAGAAACATAGGGTACCTGGTAATTTTTACGAAGGAAAAGCGTAATTATATATATAGGGTACTCGTCTGTGCCTGTGAAAGGTAGGACCAGATTTCTCCTCTAGCTTCACTCTAGCGTAAATGGGGTTTTCAGGCTTCACATCACACATGCGCTGAAAGAACGTCAATTCCCTCTCGGAATGCTAGGGCCAAACTAGTAGAGTGTTAAACATAATGTAACCTCAACAGTCTAACTGTACACTGCCAACTGTACTGGATAGCTATACTTTCTATTTTTTTCTTTCTTGAGCCTATTTAGCTTAGCCATCTCCCATTGCATTGTATCTTCTTCTAACAATCTCTTCTTCATACATTCCAATATACTGTTCTATTCTTTCTCTGTGCATTTCTCTTTACTTCACAATTTATCATGGTATCAGAGCTTCAGCAGTAAGCCTCTTCACACAGTCCGGAGAGCAACTCGATCCTCACAATGCAGAGCTTCATGGATCTTGAGAGCACGCGACACAGTCTCTTTCACAAGGTTTGGAGAGCCGTCTATCATACTCTCGAAAGATCCTCGCAGGAAACTTCCATGAGGATGCAGAACATCTTACGTTCAAAATATCAACGTAGGAAGCTTGTGGAGGAAGCAGAGCGTACAACGCTCGAAATATCTAGGACGAAGAGAACGCAGAAGAATAAATTTTAAAGATTCTTGCACATTTTTCAAGAATCATCAAAGATTGACGAAGAAGAGCTGCAGAACGGAATAACGTTTAAAGAACTCTTGAAGAATTCGTTCGAATTCGTTAAAGATTCCTGCAGAAGGAAGAAATGTTGAAGATTTCACGGACATTTGTTCAAATTCGTGGAAGATTGTTAAAGAAAGAAGAAGTGTTTAAAGAATTGCAAGAATTCTTCAAATCTGTCAAATATTTTAGCAGTGAACAGAGAACTCGTGAAGTTCTTTCAATCTTTGAAAGATTCACCAATTCTTTCTTCCGCAGGAGAAAATTTCGACAAAATTCGACAAAGATCGCGTCAAACATGCAAGGACCAGCCATTGCGGCCATAAGAGTCGTCCTGCGACTGGATCCAGAGCGGGAAACCAGTTTAGAAGGGACGAGGAGAGCGCGGAAAAGGCAAAAGCATTTCAGCGGTCAGATCTTGCGCAAAGGACCGACAACAGTTGGATCGGCAAGAAGGTGCACGAGGTTTAGTCCTCTGCGGCGCAACTTGTGAAGTCGTGAAATCCCGACATCATCTAGACCGTCCATCAAGAGACATGTGGCGAGATCTCAACATTTCGTGACTCGCAGGTGTAAAGGTCAGGAGACTACCATGAGAATTCACGAATCGCAAAATGAAGAGTCATTCTGGACTGTTGGATCAAGAAAGATCGTGAGCCATCGATCTTATTTCATCACAAAATTAGGAATCGGGAGTTGGAGGCGCAAAGGTGATTGCAGTCCAAAAACTCTGATATGCGATATCGCAAAATCCCGAAAATATTATAGCCATCCATCTCAGAGGACAGGTGGCAGCAAGTCAACGTATTGTCACATCGACATATCAGAGTTCACGATTTTGGAAGACTGTCACAACAAGACTTCGAAACTCGTGAAATCGTGATACGCGAAATAGCGATAAAGTCTCAACCGTCCATTTGACCGGACACGTGGTGAACATCGAGGAAACCGTCGGCGTTTCGACATCCGGGGTTTCAAGTTGACAGATAAATTGTATCAACTGAGCATCGCAAGTCGCGAGATCCCGAGGTTGAATTAGAACCGTCCATCTTTCGGGTATGCGTGGCATCAATCCGAGGACTCGAGAAAAGTCCCAACAAGGAAAGGGCCATCGGCATATTGGGATTCAACAAATCGTGAATCCTGAGGACAAGTGATCGGGTTTCTCTGTGGTGTAAACCCCATAAACAATCTGAGCCATCCATCTTGAGGAGACACATGGGTGAGATCGGGAGAGTCAATCAGCGCATCGGCCTTCGATGTTTCGTGGATCCTAGAGACGAGACGTCCGGGACATATCAAATCGTGAACTCGTGAGGAGAGATCAAGACTGTCCATCTGCTGGGACATGTGGCAACAATCAAAGGAATTGGGAAAGTCCCAAAAAGAAGGCGCCATCACAAAATTGGAGATCGAGGAATCGAGGAGTCAAAAGAACTCTTCATCAGAACTCATGAAATGACGATTCGCGATATCCCGATAATAACTGGACCATCAGATCAAAAGAAGATCTTGACCGTTGAATTGTCCAAAGGCAATTTTTCTCATTTCGGTGATTTGAAAGTCAAAGAGCCGGAAAAGCCCGTAGCACTTTAACAGTAAGGTGTGTGGTCACATTGCAAGGAGACTAAAGGAAAATTCGAGCCCGATAAGCTCCCTTCGGCCATCGTCAAATTGACATTTTGGCGATTGGAGGTAAATACGAAATTTCCCTCTGTCTTCTCTGCATTTTTTTATGGCGTCGTCTAGCAATTTAGGACCAACTCAGGGTCCAATTCTTCTGGGAAAGAATTCGAGTTCTGGTCTCTTCGGATGAGATCGTTCTTGCAAGATCAAGAGTGTTGGGAGCCAGTGGATCTTGGATATGTGGAACCAAATCCAGTTGCCCTCACTGCCATGAAAAATGCGCAGAGAATTGCTCAGGAAACACTGGGGAACAAAGAAAATAAAGCAAAATTCTGGATTCAAAACTCTGTGGATGATTCAATTTTCTCGAAAATCACAGGCACTGATACTTCAAAACAGGCCTGGGACATCCTCAAATATTCCTACCAAGGAAATGACATGGTCAAAACAGTTAAACTGCAGACCTTGTGGACGCAATTCGAGACTCTAAGGATGACAAAGTCTGAAACTATAGATTAGTTCATGACCAGAGTCATGGGAATCGTGAACCAGATCAGACTGATTGGTGAAACCATCACTAATCAATGAATTGTTGAGAAAACTTTCAGAAGTCTACCCAAGAAATTTGAAATGGTTGTAACAACAATCCTTGAATCCAAGGACCTGTTAAGATTTTCAACAGATGAACTAATTGGTTCACTGGTGACACATGAAACCAGACTGCATCTCACAGATGAGTCAATCTCCAATGCTTTCAAAACTCAATTCTCCTTCAGCAGAGGGAGGGGCAGAGGAAGAAGCAGAGGTCACCAAGGAAGAGGGAGCAATCAAAGTAACTCTCACTTCAGTGGAGGCAATAGACAACAATATACGAATCAAAATTTCCAAGGTCAAAGACATCAGCAACAAAATGAACATCAGAACTTCCAGCCTCAAAGAGGTAGAGGGAGAAGATCAAATGACAAAACAAGCATACAATGCTATTAATGAAAAAATTATGAGCACTATGAATATGAATGCAGGAAGAAGCAAGCAGATCAGCTCTCAGGTAGATCACATGTGTCAAATCATACGGGAGACACCTCAAGAGGTATGTTTCTCTCATGCCACAAAACTGAACAACAACCTAAAGATCTCTGGTTGTTGGACAGTGGATGCAGCAATCACATGACAGGTAACAAAGAATTACTTTCATGCATTGATTCTTCAATCTCATCTGATATTACACTTGGAAATGATTATTTAGTCAAAGTTCAAAGAAAAGGAACTGTTCCTATACTTACTAATCAAAATGTAAAGAAAGACATATATAATTTCTATCAAGTTCTAGATTTAAAACATAATTTTCTAAGTGTAGGACAGCTCATTGAGCATGGCTATAAGGTACTTTTTGAGGGAACATCTTGTAAGATATATGACAAACTCCCAACCAGAAAATTGATTTCTGAAATCCATATGACCCCAAATAGGATGTTTCCCCTTACCCTCAGAACTGTAAATCTAATTCAACCATATGCACAGAGTGCATCAACCCTGAATGAAACAATGGTTTGGCATACAAGATTTGGACATCTACCATTTCAGAGTCTAAGTCTTCTTCAGAAAAACTCCATGGTCAAAGGTCTTCCTATATTTAAAGAGAAAATTCCCCCATGTGAGTCTTGCATACTTGGAAAACATAAGAGAACTAGTTTTCCACAGTTATCAAATCAAGCCAAACAACATCTTCAACTTGTTCACACTAACCTATGTGGACCAATGCAAATAGAGTCAATAGGTGGTAGTTTTTACTTTCTAACATTTATTGATGATTTTAGTAGGAAAATGTGGATCTATTTTCTCAGACACAGGTCTAAAACATTTACAAAATTCAAAGAATTCAAGGCAGAAGCTGAAAAACAGAGTGGCAAATACATCAAAGCACTCAGGTCAGATAGAGGAGGAGAATACAACTCCAGAGAATTTGCAAATTTTTGCAAATCTCAAGGCATTATCATGCAAACAACAACTAGATATACTCCACAACAGAATGGAGTGGATGAAAGGAAAAATCAGACAATAATGAACATGGCAAGAACACTTCTCAAAGAGAAATGTTTGTAAAACATTTTTTGGGTTAAAGCAGTAGCATGCTCAGTCTATCTCTTGAATAGATCACCAACCACAAGTTTAAAGATGAAATTTCCCCAAGAAGCATGGAGTGGGACAAAGCTCAATGTGGCGCATCTAAGGACATTCGGATGCATAGCATACTCTCACATACCTTCCGAATTAAGGAAGAAACTTGATGACAGAAGTGAAAAATGTATTTTCACTGGCTATAGTGAAACACCCAAAGCTTATAGGCTTTACAATCCCATCACCAAGAAATTAGTTCTCAGTAGAGATGTACAATTTCTGGAAAATCAATTCTGGAATGATTCAGAAAATCAGCAAGTGGACAGTCAAAATCCATTGCTGCCAAGTTCTGAAAACACAGAAAATTAAGAACAGCAAGTACCTCAAACTATTCTTCCAAGATTGCAAGTACAAAGATAGCCTGAAAATTCTCAGGATAACTCAACGTCCAACAGAGAATCATTCTTTGAACCACAGAATTAGAGAACTCAAAGTTTGAGACAAATCCATCAGCAATTGGATGACTTTGAGCAACACAATATTTTTGCTTTAATGTCATGTCAACCTACATCTTTTAAGGGAGAAGCTAAGGAGCAACATTAGGTTCAAGACATGAACCAAGAAATTGACTCCATTGAGAACAACAAGACATGGGATCTTGTTGATTTGCCAAGTCACAAGAAAAGTATTGGTGTCAAGTGGGTTTACAAAACCAAACTAAATGAAAAAGGGCAGATTTAAAAGCACAAGGCAAGACTTGTTGCGAAAGGATTCTCACAACAACCAGGTACTGATTATGGTGAAAATTTTGCTCAAGTAGAAAGACTAGACACTGTAAGGACTCTATTGGCCATTGCAGCACAACACAAATGACAAGTATACCAGATGGATTTCAAGTCAGCATTCTTGAATGGTTTCTTAGAAGAAGAAGTTTATGTCAATCAACCAACTGGATTTGAAGTCCAAGAGCACCCAGCCAAAGTGTATCGGTTGAAGAAAGGCTTGTATGGCTTAAAGCAAGCTCCAAGAGCTTGGTACAGCAGAATTGACACTTATCTGATCAAAACTGGTTTCAACAGAAGCCAAAATGAGCCAACTCTTTACACCAAAACAGATCAACATGGTAAAATTCTAATTGTATGTTTATATGTTGATGACATGATCTACACAGGAAATCTTGAGTTAACAGATTTCAAACATGCCATGCAATCTGAGTTTGAGATGACAGATCTTGGCAGAATGAAATATTTTTTAGGGATTGAGGTTCATCAATCAGCCAAAGGCATTTTTGTCTGTCAGCAAAAGTATGCAGCAGACATCATCAAAAGATTTTTCATGGAAGGATGCAATCCAGCAGAAACCCCCATACCATTAGGCACAAAATTGAGCATGAAAGATGAAGGTCCTACTATGGACTCTACCCTGTACAAAAGTTTAGTAGGCAGTTTGTTGTATCTTACAACAACTAGGCCTGACATTATGTATGTAGCCAGCCTTTTTTCCAAATTCATGAAATCACCTAAAGATTCTCATTGGAAAATGGCAAAACGAATTTTGAGATATGTAGCAGGAACAATAAATTTCGGATTATGGTACACTAAATCTGATAGTAATCAACTTTCTGGTTACACAAACAGTGATTTTGCAGGCAGCCTAGATGACAGGAAAAGCACATCAGGACATGTTTTTCAACTGGGCACAAACTTGATTTCATGGGCATCAAAGAAGTAGCTAATTGTATCAATATCTTTTGCAGAGGCAGAGTATGTAACTGCTACCTCAGCTTCATGTCAAGCTGTGTGGTTGAGACAAATATTGACAGACATGTCACATACAGAAAAGGATCCAACTCCTCTTTTTTGTGACAATACATCAACAATTGCTTTATCCAAGAACCATGTGTTTCACAAGAAAAGTAAACACATTGACACTCGGTTTCATTTCATACGTGAGCTAGTCAATAATGGTGATATTGCACTACAATTATGTGGTTCTCGAGATCAGCTTGCTGATATCTTTACAAAGCCACTAGGAAAGTCAGTTTTTGATTTTCAGAGACAACACTTAGGCATAGTCAGTGCTGATGATTGTAACTGTTGACTTTAAGAGGGAGTGTTAAACATAATGTAACCTCAACAGTTTGACTATACACTGCCAGCTGTACTGGACAACTGTACTTTCTATTTTTGTCTTGCTTGAGCCTATTTAGCTCAGCCATCTCCCATTGCATTGTATCTTCTTCTAACAACCTCTTCTTCATACATTCCAATATATATTGTTCTATTCTTTCTCTCTGCATTTCTCTTTACTTCACAATTTATCATAGAGGAGAGGTCGATGGAAGGAAATGAGAAGGTGTGACTAGGGAAGTGACTCCATACATTTTAACATATGATACTAACATAGAGACGTTCTACAGGCATAAGACTTCTTCATTGAGTAGGTGGACTACAACAAGTGTCAATTAAGTATGGCGGGGCTGGTTCCCAGAGTGCTGGTTTGACCTATTTTCTCGAAAGGGAAAGGTTGATAAAATGAGAGGAAGAGAATACAGAGAAAGAGCAGAGCAGAAAAATTATTTTGTATATTGAGTAAGTGAGAAAAGAGGATTAAGAAAAAAGGGAAAAGAGCTGAGCTAAATAGGCTCAAGCAAATCAAGAACATAAAGAACAGAGTGTACAACTGTCCAGTACAGCTGGTCGTGTATAGTCATACTGTTGAGGTTACATTTTATTTAACATTCCCTCTTAAACTCAATAGTTAGAAACATCAACATTGATAATTCCCAAGTGTTTTCTCTGAAAATCAAAACTGGATTTTCCTAGTTGCTTTGTAAAAATATCTGCGAGTTGATCTAGTGAGCCACAGAATTGAAGTGCAATGTCACAATTATTGACAAGCACTAGGATAAAGTTAAAGCGAGTGTCAATCTATTTAGATTTCTTATGAAACACATGGTTTTTGGATAGAGAAATTGTTGATCCTTTTCTATATGTGACATATCTTTCAATATTCTTCTCAGCCACACTTGACAAGAAGCTGAGGTAGCAGCGACATACTCTGCCTCTGTAGAAGATATGGATACAATTGGATTCTTCTTTGATGCCCATGAAATCAGGTTCGTGCCCAGGTGAAATACTTTTCCTATTAAGAAGATATGGATACAATTGGCTTCTGCTTTGATGCCCATGAAATCAGGTTCATGCCCAAGTGAAAAGCATGTCCTGGGGTGCTTTTTTTGTCATCTCGGCTTCCTGCATTTTCTGTCATCTTGGCTTCATGCAAAATCACTGTCTGTATAACCAGAGAGATGATTATCATCAGACTGAGTGTACCATAAAACAAAATTGAGTGTGCATGCAACATATCTCAAAATATTTTTCTCCATCTTCTAGTGACAATCTTTGGGGGATTCCATGAATCTGAAAACAAGGTTGGCTGCATACATAATATCGGCCCTAGTTGTTGTAAAATACAACAAACTTCCTACTAAACTTTTGTATAGGGTAGAATCCATTGCAGGTCCTTCATATTGCTTGCTCAATTTTGTGCCTAGGGGTACAGGGGTTTCTTCTTGATTGCAGTCTTTCATGAAAAATATTTTGAAGATGTCTATCTGTCATCTCAAACTCAAATTGCATGGCAAGTTTAAAACTGGTTAACTCAATATTTCCAATATATATCATGTCATCAACATATAAACATACAATCAAAATTTTACTGTGTTTATCTATTTTGGTAGGTAAGTGTCAATTATGTTGTACCAAGATCTTGGAGCTTGCTTTAAGCCATACATAACTTTCTTAAACCGATACACTTTGGTTGGCTGCTCTTGGACTTCAAATCCACGTGGTTGATCAACATAAACTTCTTTAAGAACCCATTGAGGAAAGATGACTTGACATCCATCTGGTATATTTGTCATTTGTGTTGTGTTTCTATGGCCAAGAGAGTCCTTACAGTGTCTAATCTTGCTACTGGAGCAAAAGTGTCACCATAATCAGTACCTGGCTGTTGTGAAAATCCTTTGGCAACAAGTCTTGCCTGGTGTTTTTCAATCTATCCCTTTTCATTGAGTTTAGTTTTGTAAACCCACTTGACACCAATACTCTTCTTGTGTCTTGAAAAATCAACAAGATCCCATGTCTTATTCTTCTCAATGGAATCAATCTCTTGGTTCATGGATTGAACCCAATGTGGCTCCTTAGCTACTTCTTTAAAAGATGTAGGTTGACATGACATTAATGAAAAAATATTGTGTTGTTCAATGTCATCCAACTACTGATGTATTTCGCTCGAACTTCGAGTTCTGATTGGGAAGTTCATAGGATGAGTCTCCACTTGAAGTTAAGTTATCCTGAGAATTTTTAGAATGTCCTTGTATGTGCAATATTGGAACATGCTAATGCATTTTTATGACTAGGCAACAATCGATTTTGACTGTCCATTTGTTGATTCTCAGATTCGTTCCAGAGTTGATTTTCCAGAAATTTTACATCTCTTCTTAGAATTAGTTTCTTTGAGATTGGATTTGAAAGATTGCAAGCTTTTGGTGTTTCATTGTAGCCAGTAAAGATGCATTTGTCACTTCTATCATCCATTTTCTTCCTTAATTTGGAAGGTATGAGAGCGTATGCTATGCATCCAAATGTCCTTAGATGGGCTACATTTATCTTTGTCCCATTCCATGCTTCTTGAGGGACCTTCATCTTGAGACTGGTGGTTGGATATCTATTCAGGAGATAAGTTGAGCATCCTATTGCTTCAGCCCAAAATGTATTTGACAAACATTTCTCTTTAAGTAGGCTTCTTGCCATGTTCATTATTGTCTGATTTTTCCTTTCGGCCACTCCATTCAGTTGTGGAGTATACCTGGCTGTAGTTTTCATGATGATGCATGTGACTTGCAAATTATTTGGAGTTGTATTCTTCCCCTCCATCTGACTTGATTACTTTTACATATTTACCACTATGTTTTTCATCTTCAGCATTGAATTCTTTGAACTTTGCAAAAGTTTTGGACTTGTGTCGTAGAAAGTAGATCCAATTTTTTCTGCTAAAATCATCAATAAACATTAGAAAATAAATGTTGCAACCTATTGACTCTGTTTGCATTGGTCCACATAGGTCAGTGTGAACTAGTTCTAAGTTTTGTTTGGATTGAGTGGAGGACTATGGAAAACTAGTTCTCTTATGTTTTCCAAGTATGCAAGACTCACATGGGCGATTTTGCTCTTTGAAAATAGGCAGACCTTTGACCATGGAGTGCTTCTATAGAATACTTAGACTTTGGAATAGTAGGTGTCCAAATATTGTATGCCAAACCATAGTTTCATTGGCGGTGGATGCACTTTGTGCATATGATTGGATCAGATTTGTAGTTCTGAGGGTCAGGGGAAACATCCTATTCTGAGTCATGTGGATTTCAGAAATCAATTTTCTACTAGGGGTTTTATCATATATCCTGCATGATGTTCCTTCAAAAACTAAGTTATAGCCATGTTCAATAAGTTGTCCTACACTTAAAAGATTATGTTTCAGATCTGGAACATGATATACATTGTTAATGTCTATCTTTACATTTTGTTTAGTAAGAATAGGCACAGTTCCTTTTCCTTGAAATTTGACTAAGGAATCATTTCCAAGTGTAATATCAGAGGAAATTGAAGAATCAATGCATGAAAGTAAATTTTTGTTACCTGTCATGTGATTTCTGCAACCACTGTCCAACAACAAAAGATATTTATGTTGTTCTTCAGTCTTGTGACATGAGAAACATACCTTCTTAGGTTTCTCTTGTATGATTTGAGACATGTTCTCTGTCTGAGAGAGGTTACACTATGACTATAAAGGGCACGCGCGTACATGCGCCATCAAGAAACGCAGGAAAAGTGCACATGTGCACGATACATGACTGTGGACGCTAAAAGTCGCACACACCTGAGAACACATTTATGATGTTGGTCAACCTCCCACCCACTTCTAGTTTAGCTTCCAAGTCGATTTGACATCCAAATCTCAGTTGGGTGGCTGGTCAAAGACTTAAAGGTGCCCTAAAAAAACCCTTTTCATACTAAAATTTGGTTTCATAACACCTTAAAGTGGTGCTATAAAACAAGGCCATGGGTGCACTACATCTTCAAGGAATTCATTTGCAAGGTTATGCTACTGCTATTGTCTTGGGGAAACCTCTTTTCTCATCAAGAGAATACTAGCACCATTCCATTTGGTCATTCCACATCACCTTTTGAGTGGGCTACCTTGGGATTCTTTCACCATTTCTTTCAAGTTTTCAAGTTGTAAGAAGAGCTCAATCTTGGGGGTCCAAGAGCCCTCCCTTGGAGGAAGAAGGGACCCAAAGTCCCCTTTCTCTTCGGTGTTTTCTTTTCACTAATACAATCCTTTCCATTGGTGACTTGAGTTTTGTTTGTTTCTTGTTCTTATGTCCTTATCCACAATAGTTTAATTGTTTTTTCCCTTCCTAGTTTAATTCTTACCTTATTCTTTTATGTTTATTCTTCTAACCCTTTCCTTTACTGTTGTCTTGCTTAGCTAACCTGACTAATCTTGTAAGCACCTTTGTTTTACTCATTTAGGTGACAAAATAAGCATAATAGATTGGCGACTCAAATGGGGAAAGGTATCAATTTCCTACCCCATTTCATCTATTTTAGCTCTTCTTTTAAGTTATTTAAACTGCAGGTACCATAACCAACCCAAGTCGCCATACAAAACATCAAATTCAAAGATGAACTGAGAGAATTCCATCCGAAATTTTCTTCACAGTCGTCTGATATCTGTGCGTGGGTTTATTGGCCCACAGTCGCACATCCTGCACACATGCACCAAAGTCACTGCATTACTATGATATTGGATCAAACTAAGTAGATTTTTAATTTCATATATTTGTTTATGGAAACCAAAATGAGAGATTGAATCATTTCATAAAATGCCCTAGTTTGAAAGATTGGATCATTTCATACAATTCCCTAGTTTGGATAGTAGCCCTAGGGGGAGCCTCCTTGTATCACTCAATGATATCCCCAACCTTATTTTGGATAGTAGTCTTGTAATGTTCTTGTTTATATGGAGCCTCCTTGCATTAGTCAATGCTATTTTCAACTTTATTTTATAGTAGTCATCACTCAATCATATCCCCAACCTTCCTTTATAGTGTCCTAATGTTCTTGTTTCAACAGCTTCCTTGCATCACTCAGTGGCAACCCCAACATTCCTTTTAGAGTTGGCTTGCTCTTAAGTGGAGTTTTCTGTTGGAGGGATAAAAACTTGGTATGTGATACTTATGTTCAAGTTTCATGTTAAGTTACATACTTCATTGTGGGAAAGTTGCTAATAGTTGTTATATGTTGTATAAATGTGTGTGAGAAAAAAAAATTGAATATGTTTGTTTTGTCATAGAATGAGTTACATTTGTTTTGTGATATCTTGAAATAACATAGATATATTTATTTTGGATATCTTGAAATAACATAGATTTATTTATTTGGGGGATTGAAACAATTTCTATCAACTCATGTGTTTATTTTTTTTAATTACATTTATTTTGTGATGTCCTAGAATGATTTTTATCAATTTATAAGTGACAAGTTTTTGTAGTCATTCAAGAATTTTAGGCTCATAAGTTACAAGTTTTTGTATTGGTTAAACAAGAATTTTAATGGCTTTAAATAACTGTAAATGGTTTCTAAGGTTGTTCATAAACTTGCATTAATGGGTCCTTTAAGTTTGAAAATCCATTTAAAAGAAAGTTACATTTATCCATGTGCTTATATGGTTTTCATTATGGAATATAACTTTATTGAGAGTAGGGTTAGGGTTTTTCATTATGTAGGTTGAGACTGTTAAACATAGGGTTAAGGTTTTTCATTATGGAGATTGAGTTTGTTAGATATAGAGAATGTACTCTTTATATTTGGCCTTTACATTGGTTTGTCATGAAATTTTAAATTAATATTTTATTAGATACTTTAATATCAATTTTATGGTAGCCCACAAGGATGAAATTTGATAGGAAAACTCATTGTAGCCCTATAGATTTTTATTGTGGAAGTTGACTTTGGTGAAGATAGGGAATTTATTCTTTATATTAAAAATTTAATATGTGATAATTCACTTCTTCTTTTATTTCAAATTACAAAAGAAAAATGTTAAAATAAAATCTTAGTACTAGAAAGAAGATATAAACAGAATCTAATTATATTTTTGTTTCAATAAAGTTTGATACTATATATACATAGTCAAATTTAATGAAGACGATTCCCATTCATAAATAACATCGATGGCCAACAACATTTTAGATAAATAGTTATAAATTTGATTGTTTTTCATAAACTACTCACAAAATCCATAAAGACAGACTCCAATGGTTAAGTGGGTTAGGTAAGAGCCAATAGAGACCATATTTACGAGTAGTATTTTTAACATGCAAAAAAGGGGGTAGTTTCTCATGAAAGTATCAAGCTAGTGTTGCACAATAGGCCAAAAGAAGTGGCGTTGGAGTGCTCTTGAGACACCTAGAGAGTAGTGAAAACATGATCATTAATCCTAGCTAGTTGATGAAAAAGTTAAAAAATGTTTTGGAGTTCCTTCAACAACTCATAAGAGGATCATGGCTACAGAATAATGGACAACTTGTAATGGGAAAAATGAGTATATCCATAAGAGTCCTCAAAAGGAGGGGGTTATGGGATGTTGTATGTTGAAGAACAAGGTGATCACAAGATGTAGGAGATATATGACTATGTTATCAAGTTCAATTTTATTACAATTATTTTGAAAAAAAGATCTAATGTGGTGTGTTATTAAGAATGTATAAGATTATGTATATTCATAAACAAATTACGAAATTAGAGGCTCAAGAAATATTTCAATGGCTAAAATCTAGAAGAGAAGAATAGGTATAAAGAAACAAGCAAAGAAAACAATACTTAATGGCTCATAGAAGTGTAGTGCTTAATGAATGGGGAATATTGAATGTGACCATAGAAAAAACATGGGCCATGATTAAGTGTTGAACAACCAAGTGATGTTACCATTGAGTAAAGAAGAGAAGAAATGATAGTATTGTTGACCGCCTGTTTAGCACAGAGGTCAACTCATTATCATGAAGATTATTCTATGTCAGAGACAAAGATGGTTCTACTGGGTGTTTTGTACACCAACACTTAAATTTTTGTAAACGGGATTTCCGCACCCCTGCGAGGGTAGATAATGTAATAATGTCTGCATGGATCATAGTTAGGTTAGGTACCTTGGATGTTGACATCAATGGAGTTCCTTTCATCGAGGGTTTTTTATCCTCAGGAGGTTAGTGTGGCCTAACCAGCCGGGTTAATCTCCCTTGAGTTTTTCCCTCCACAGGCTTCCTCCAAAGTGGTGGAAGGCGCTCTGGTGATCTCGTTCATTGAGTAACCTCTTAGGATTATTGTAAATTACCATGTTAGGAAGTGTCTGAAGTTTCGCGGAATTCCGTCGAGTCTAGAGTAGTTTTTTTTTTAATTAATTAAATTATTTAAAATTTAATTAATTAATTATTTTTTTGAGCTAAATGTTGTAAAAACTTCGCCTTTGGGAGAAAGATAGGGGTATTTGTGCTCAAAATGAATGGAATAGCACTCCCTACACCCACTGACCAAGTTTCAGCTCAGTCGGACTATTTTTGCTATACCTTAGTCCACTTAGAGTCAGTTAGGGCAAAAACAACAATTTTAATTGCTAAGGTGATATTATTAAAATATCACAAAAACTTTGTAATTTTGAGTTAGTGAGTGGATGTTAAGGTGGAAATGAGCAAGTCAGACCCTCCTAACCTACCCAAACCCATCCTAACCTTTTCCCAACTTAATTCAACCTATTAATTCACTTTTTGACCATCTTTTACCTTGCCCTAAGGGGGAATTCGACCCATAACTAATTAAACCCCTTGAATCTCTCCTTGAGAAGATCAAGAGAAACTCCACACATGTGGAGCGCCCCCCAAGACATGCTAAAACCCTAAACTACCAAAACCCTAACCCTTTACCTAACTAAACCCATCCTAAACCCCACGCCCTCCTTGTTGGGGCGCCCCCTCTTAATGATTGATGGTTCCAACACTCCAAAACCCTAACCACTTGCCAAAATTGAAACATGGGGCCTCCCAATATGCCTAGTGTGCCATTTTGGGTGAGTTAACCAACCTTTCTCTTACCTCCACCTCACCATTTCATTTTTCTCTCTCCCAAACCCTAGTGGGGCGCCCCTCTCTTAGAGATATGTGCTCTCTCTCTTGTTTTGACACTTGTAAGTGATCTAAACCCTTTCCTTTTTCCTCTAGAGGTATAAAAGGAACCCTCTCCCTCACTTTTACCACACCATTCTTTGAGCTATTGTTATGCTACTGGATTCTTTCCATTCTTTCTTGCTCTTGCCATCTTCCACTTCACTCATTGCTCTTGGAGTGCTTGGAGCAACTAGTTGCCCAAGGTTCCATCATTTTGGATAATAAAGAAAGTTTTGGAGGACATCTTGGATCTTGTGGATTAGTCTTTGGATCAAGATCACATGAGGTGATATTGTTTCTTGCTCATTGTGTAGATTTGTATGCTAGCATTCCTTAGTAAATTAGTTTGCTAGGGTAAA
>ML790411.1:560635-572764 GCA_009831015.1 Picea engelmannii
GGAAAGTTATCTTTCACACCTATTCCAAAGCCCTACAACTAATCTAATGTAGGTTTGCTACCAGAAAATATAAAAATTTCTAATCAATTTTATAAGCGCTTTATTTTATGGCTATTGTTACTCAAAAGGAAGATGGCGTGGACAATATGGTGTTTTGACTGACTCAAAAATTATGCAAATATACGAAGATGCAATTTTTTCATTTCGATGAAATCTATGCTACGAGAAGGAGAAAACATTTATCATTCCCATATGTACAATGTCCCAAAAAAAATCGCACTCATCAATATCAATCATGCAATTTCGCTACTTCAAAAGCAAGGATGCCCCCAATCTAATATAAAGCAAGAAAATAAATCTTTTTGTTTCAAAAATTTCACTAAAAGCAATAATGAACTTTCTTAAAAGAAAGAAACCCAAACTAAAAGTTTTCTTTTAAAGTGAACTATTCAGAAGAAATATGATCTTTCCCTAAACAATTCTAAAGAAAACACATGCTTTGTAATTGAAAGACACTCAAAGAAAGAGACTAATCCTTCAAAACCAAACAAAGAAAAAGTGGCTAAAAGCAACTCAAAGAATGTCAAGCAGAATGTAAACAGATCAATAGAGGCTCCAAAAGTTCAATCCAGCTGATCAAAGCAAAACTGGGCATTAAAAATAGGACATCCTAATTCCAAACACAAATTTCAAATGGGTTCACAGCCTAGCTATAGGGTGCACTGCGAACATTAGTGAAGTTCGCAGGCTAGACATAGGTAGGGTGTGAACACCTCTCACTGGATTACACAGTAGGGTGTGAACTCAGATGATTCTCACAGGCCACTAAAGGGTATAGTGTGAGAATGTCTGTAAGCACAAAATTTGGAAAAAGGACAAAACTTTTGAGTGAACTTTCAAATCCAGAGAGTCTTGATGGATCTCCCACAGACTCAGAGACCAGAAAACAATCAATCAAAGCAAGGGAAACTAGACTAACTAGGAAACAATCTGTTCCCTAGTGGAGTCGCCAATTTTGTTTCAGGATAAATCCGTAAGTGCGGACACAAACCGATCTCCCTAGATCCACCTGGATCTAGAACAAAACAGGACATAATAATACACTTTCCCTAGATCTAGACTATTGAATGAACTAAGAGGAAAGGATTATGGACATACCTTATGAACGCTTCCTTGGGTCTCTGTTGTTCCAAGCTTCGCTCCAATGCTCTTGTGCCATTCATATCACAACAGTACAAACCAATCGAAGTGAAGGCAGATCAATATATTCAATAGCTAATCTATACATATGATCAAAGAGTTATGTAATAAAGTGACATCATCTTTATGGGAAAGGGACATATTACTGTATTAAATTGATAGAAAGTGAAACTTACAACCTGAGCCTTGATGTTGTAGATTTCCTTCCAACTGTCCTTCATTCCCCACACACTTATTTCTCCAAGGATTTTGAGACCATAGATCTGATAGCTACTCACAATCTGTCTTGACAAAGAAAATCTCAAAGCCACTCCAACCAAGCTAATAATTCCATGACAACCAAAAGCTCAAGCTCAAGCTAACTTTCTCCATGAGAATTTCTCTCCTTTTATAAGTTGAAGAGAATAAGGTGAGGAGGTTAGGATGATCCCACTAAATCATGAAAGTGAGTAAGATCCAAACCATTCGGATGCCACCTCACCATAAAAGCTTCTCCTTCTAGAAGATTCGAGAAAACGCTCATTTTTCCCTTGTGCTGGAATTCTCTCACCCTAGCTATATAGCAACCTGCGAACACCTCGCACCCTGGCTATAGTGAAACCTGCGAGAATTGGTCATTCTCGCACTCTGCCTATATAGCAACCTGCGAACATCCCTTTTTATAAGGTTTTTACATAGGAAAAAGCAATTTCTTTTCTCAGGAGAAGTTCTTCTCCCTTATCTCTTTAGGAACTCAGGCCACTGACCCCTCTGAAGGCAACAAATAGGTTTACATCATTAACGATCATAGGGATGATGAAAATAATGTGTAACAATGGGAGAAAGGAGAATCACACCAAATTTATGATCTCATAAGTGGTGCTGGAACAGAGATATTTTGGCAACAAGAGACCTATAATATCATAGGTAGAAATCAGTGAAGTTGTCATCATTTGGATCATGGATCTTTTGAGCAAGGGGAAGACAAAGAGGACTTGGTAGAGCAACTGCAATTCATCTATGGCTGTAAGCAATGTTTTGTTCTCATTAATATAATTTTCTTGGCCTGTTTCTTTCTAGTTTGTGTCTGATCTTACATGAACTTATCGTTGATAGATAGATCTATTTTCAAGCTAATATCAAAAGAGTAGGAAGTGGTCGTACTTTGTTTGTCTACAATACTCATCGAGGAGAGAGAGTTTGGAGCTCAACTCGGAGCGTGAAGGGACAAACGTCGATAAAAAGGTACTTTTTTTCTCCTTCCTCCTCGTGTATTAGTTTGTATAGATCTAAAAGGAAGTCAGTGTCCATGTTAAGAACTTTCTGTCTTAGAGTTAGGGTCTAGCTCTTTGAGGCAATCTACCTTTCTGCAGAGAGATTTTCCTACAACAGAAACTATATGTTACACATAAAAAATACTCACTTTGATAGTGTTGCACCTATCACAGCATATATATAGATTAGACATCATCAAACATTAAAAAACACATGTAAACATCACATAGATCTCAAAATATATACTCATGTATATATCATTCGGTCCACAGTGCCATCCAAAATGTTTACATACAAAAATACACATATCCACAGGCCAGTGAAGCACCTTGGTACAAAATGGGCTCACCAGCCTATATAAAAAAATCCAAAAATACATAGAGCACCACTTAAGGTGCCTCTAGAGCACCACCTACTGCCCCTCCCTCAAGCGGTGATCCCCCACCCACTACTGGTCCCTCCTGACCGGGAGGTAACCGTTTGGTCATAGCAGCACCTGCTATTGTTGCTCATCGTACCACGACCCACCATGGAGGTGGAATCCCCACACACTGCTCCAAGATGCCGTCATCCTAGATACGTGACCACATTCCCTCAGACACACACTGTAGCATCGCCTCCAGGCGACGACGTATATCCTCAAAATCTACTCCGGCATCCACCGAAGGAGCATGTGATGGCCTGGCACCTGGGTCATCAAACCGGCGTCTCCTCGCTACTCTCTCAAGCTCATCTAGTCTCACCTTGACATCCTCACACTGACATCTCTCTCCTACCTGTGGTCCTCCCCGCGGCTGTCTCCATGGCGCCTGACGAGCCAGCACCCTCAGCAACTCAACCTCGCACCCGCGAGGTGCCACATCTGCACATACAAACAAACAACAGAGAGTATCATCATCTATACCAAATACACATGTCATGCTATCTCAAAAACAAAAAATACATATCAAACTCATCAACATACCTTGATGGTCAAAAACCTCCCGTGGAGGTAACACCATGTTTGGATCCTCCCAAAGTCAACACCAGCATATGGGAACTACAATATCACCTGTGGCATCTACCGCCACACCTACATCGCCTCAGCTGTGAAGAAGTGGCCACCCTCGCCACCACCGTGGTGAAGAAAAATAGTCAACCACCACCTCAGTCACGGCTCTCGCGCCCCAGGAGCACCCAATAAAATCCTAGGGTGCAACATAGGCACCCTCTCCAAAAACCAGGCCATTAGGATGGACCCAAAGGCAAACTCTCCTGTATCAGTGGACCGACAATGGTCCAGCTTCCCTACCATCCTGGCATGCAGTGTAAGCCCCCAAGCGAAGTGCTCACTGGCCAATACCCTCTCCATCACACTCAACTGACCACCACTAATTCGTTGAGTCACAAGGGACCCATACACTCTCACAATCATCACTGCTATGCAGTGATGTGCTAGAGCATCCATCACCCCAATGCTCACAATGGATCCTGACATAAAGTTCTCCCTCGAACATAACCTCTAGCCCACTGTCACTAGCGCCACATCCCTAGGTAACACTGGCTCCACTAGTAGGGGCATTCCCTGAAACGAGAGCCCAGTCAAAAAATACAAGTCCTCCACAACAGTGAAGGAAATCTGCTCTCCCTGCACCATGAAACAATGCAGGTCCAGAGTCCACATCCAGATAAGGAACTGTAGGAGATAGTCCTGTGCCCATATAAACGAGAACTCAAAGAACTTCAACAGCCCCTAGGCTGCTAAAGTAGCACGTACCCCCGTATCCTCAATCACCACGGCATCCCTCAACTATGACCAATCATTCTCTCACCAATCGACTAGCATCGTGCACAATGATCGCCTGCAGCCACATAAAACAATCCCAAGTCAGCCACATTGACAATCACAAACATTAAAAAGGTAAGTTTTACACCTATCAACCTTGCCCCCAAGGCGCGGCTGTTTAACCCACAGGCGTGCACACATGCACGCTTGTTCACCCCACAGGCGTGCATATTCACTCCACAGGTGTGCACTCATGTGCGCCTGTCCATCTCAGAGGCGCGCATGTAGGTGTGCCTGCTCACCCTACAGGGGCACCTCCATGCACCCCTATCAAGAACACAGGCGCGCATCAAAGCACGCATGTCCACTACACAGTCGTGCACACATGCGCGACTATGTAGCCAACAGGCACGCACATAATGCATGCCTTATCTCCCCTTATGGACACCCCCATGTGTGGCTATCTGGAAAGTAGGCGCACACTTGTGCATGCATATTTCTGGATCACCCATGCACTTGGGGGACCACACCACTAAAACCCCCTGTATGACCCTCCGTATAGCCCCTGTCCAAAAATGGAAAACCTAATTCTATGCAGGATGATCAGACTAGTAACCTGAAGCTCTCTAATCCTAGATCGACTACCTCATTCTCCCAGAATCTCCAAATCTCCTCTAAATACCTCTCGTCCAGTCACTCTGGCAGCAAGTACAAATGAGGTGACAATGTGGGCCCTACAGCTATATATAGGCCTTTCTGCCAAACTTCCAAACACCATTACGGGAGTTCCGGGTGTCCGTTCTTCGATCTATCTTCAGCCATGGGATTATCATCCCGTCATCTACATCATGACAATCCCTAGGCCACTTTTGATCCTTAGGCGTCGGGGAACCATTTTTTCATACCCCATCCAGTTATGCCTGCTCATGTTCAAAGTTATCAAATAAATGCTTGTATGATTTGATTCTCTTCAGATATTGTTCACGTAGGGTATTTGGTTTTCATGTGTGCAAGTATTTGGTCATCATACATCAACGCCACCCCTTCAGGTATATAATGAACACTGGCATGTAATCATTCCATGTGAATCTCACTTGCATCTCTAGTCACACCCTCTAACATTTACCTCTAGGATCCCCATCTCTGGCTCTGCAGTACCAACACCTCCATTTGCATCTTTGGTACTATCACCTGGTAGCACTCTCCCCCACATGAGTTGTCTCATTCATAGCACCCTTTTGCACATTGACACTCATGTTGTTTTTTCACCCCTTTAGGGATGGGAGTCCTGATAGTCTTACATTATGTCATGAATCAACCACATACTCATTCTCCTCATTTTTCTAGCTTTCCCATCGGACTCCCAGATTATCTCTTCAAGGTTCTATTCTTGACTGCACCTCCATAGTATCATGAACCCTCCATTTCATCTACAATCAATTTTCCCATCTACAAATTTTCCTTCATTCCACCTACCTCATACAAAAACCCACCCAAGGGGCCCCCCACCCTCCACCAATTCTCCAAGAAAACCATGCCCTACCTGGGCCAACCATATTACATTGGGGCACTCATTTCTGTATTTGTACACTCATCCCAAATTATTCTTTATTTATTATACAAATGCCTTTATTTCCAACATTTTCATTACCTTTTTGTCGTCACCTTTGGCGACCTTCTTCCCTTTTTGGAAAACGCAACCCATGTCTCCCTTGGTTGGGGAACTCCTTATCATCTACCCTGGTTGACATCGTCCATATCCTCTAAGTATCCCACAGGTCACTTACCTTTTCCCTCTGAGTTTGTTCACTTTGTCCCGTCTCTGGCACAACTTATCCCACATCTTGTTGTCCCCCTGACACTCGACTTAGTTGAACAGTTGTGGCCACTTATACTTCGCATATACCCCCAACCAAGGGCAGTCTTGAGTCTCCATACATCTTGACTTCGACCATGTACCTCCTCCAGTTCCTAACCTCACCTAGTAGATTTCATGAAGCCCTTTTCTTCAGGGACTCGCGTCCCCCTTTTGTCGACATCAACACAGTTTTCCAGAAGGGCGACAGTATTTTGATTCTCATTACCTATCCAATGAGATATCTCGGAAAACACAGGGAGAACCACAATTGCTCCCTGCTGTCATTGACCCCCGTAACATTCAACTTCAACACTTTCTCATGTTACGGTGGGTCTTACTTTACGACTATTGCAGTTATTTCTTATATTTGTCGAAGACCTCTGAACTAGGTTGGGCTATCAATGCCTACAAAATCTGTGACATTTCTTATAGATGTCACTACCTACCATTCAGAGTATGTTCCTCTGTATAATTGTCTTTTGCCTTTATCATGACCACCCCCGAGGGCACTGCAGTTGTCTACATCAACAAATTATTCCTCTTTTGAGTTACATGACACGAGCATGGGGCATGCCCGCCTCGTTTGTACACAGTTTATTTTTACACACCTTATGGAAGGTCGAGTTCTACAGGTTCCCTTCTCCCTCCAACGGATAACTCTTGAAAATCCCACTATCTCTCTCTCTCTCTTACAACAACACTCTCAGTAGAAGACAAATTGATGGATTTCAGCTATACATATGCTCCTAACCTCATCCATCAGGGGGCATCTATTATCACTGAAATTTCGTCCGCAAATGGTTACAAGAATTCAACATCGTCAAATAGTTATGAGGTCACCCATGGAACAAAATATCACAAAAGCATTCCCAAAGGGTCAAAAACTATACAACTACTACAAAAATTAAAGGGCGCTATGAAGACACAGGGTGCACGCGCACATGCGCAAAAAATAAATGCAAGAATCGTGCATAGGCACATGATGCACGATTGTTGTCGCAAAAATCTGTGCACCTGAGAAACAACACATTTATGAGAGTGGTCGGCCTCCCACCCACTTCTGATTCAGCTTCCAAGTTGATTTGACACTCAAATCTGGACTGGATTTGACTGGGTGGCTGGTCCAAGACCTAGAAATGCCCTAATTAGCCTCTTTACACACTACAAACTAGTTGGACAATACCTCAAAGGAATGCTATAAAAAGGCCATGGATACACTTCATTTTTAAAGGAATTCATAGCAAAGTTATGCTGCCACTATTCTCTTGAGGAATCCTTTATTCTCATCAAGAGTATACTAGCATCATTGCATTGGGCAATCCATCTCACCCCTTGAGTGGATTAGCAAAGAATTCTTTCACCATTTTCATTTTTATTTTCAAAGTTGTAAGAAGATCTTATTTGTGGGGGTCCAAGAGCCCTCCCTTGGAGGAAGAAGGGACTCATAGTCCTCTTTCTTCTTAGTGTTTTCTTTCACTAATATCAGCCTTATCATTGGTGGCATGGGTCTAATTGTTTATTTTGTCCTTATGTCCCTATGCTCATTAATTTAGTTGTTGTTTTATTTCTTAGTTTATTTCTTAGTTGTTCTTTTATATTTCTTTCTCTAACCCTTTTCCTTGTAGCTATTCTACTTCGCAAACCCAACTAAGCTTGCAAGCACCTCTATTTTTCTCACTAAGGTGACGAAAGAGGCACAACACCATGATTTGGTTGTATCTAGATAAACCATCAAGAATTGATATCTTTTGAGATCTAACCACCTTCTGTAGAATGTAATCCATCTTAGGAAGTGGAAAATTGTCTTTGAGAGACACCTTGTTTGGATTCTGAAAATTTACACACAACCTGATCTCACCACTTTTCTTCCAGACAAGCACTAGGTTAGCCACCCACTTGGAAAATATCAAGGACACTATAATTTTGGCCTCAAACAACTTCTTTACCTCCTTTTCAATCAATGGCAGCAGTAGAGGGCTTATTCTTCTCAACATTTTCTTGAAAGGTTTACGATCATCCTTGATTGGAATTACATGTTAAATTACCTTAGTATCATAGACCTTTAAATATTCATAACTCCATGCAAATACATCAGGGAAATATTTAATTAGGGTGATATACCTCTGTTTAATTTCTAGACTGAGTGTCTTGGACAGTTTGATGGTCTTGGGATCTTTCTGAGTCCCAATGTTGTAATCTTCTATGTCCTCGTTATTTGCAGTGATTTTAGGATTTCTGGCTACATCATTGTTGTCAAAAAAAAAATCCAATGGGACCAAGCCTTTGGGAATAATGTTATTTTTGAGTTGTACTATATCTCTTCCAACAATATGATGTTGAAAATAGTCATCATTGGTGAACACAGTTGCATCTTCATTCTCTTCACAACATCACTCATCATCAATATTTGAATTAGCAAATTCATCACTCATATGAAGGAATCTTTCTACCTGTTTTTCATCTTCAAATATTTGCCAATATTTAATGTTGTCAAGTACTGTTGGCTTATGCTTGACTTCAATTTCATACTTTTTGTTAGGAAAAAATGGAATTTTGAAAACTGAGGCTGAAGTAGCTAGAGAATCAAAAATTAGATTTCCCCCCCTAGTAATAGCTTCTAAATTGTATTCTGAAAACTCTTCAAGAAGATCAAGTAATATATTCCTATATTCCCTCAATCTAGGATGCTTGGACTGATGCATACCCTTTACCTAATTTATGACAAGCTCAGAATCTCCATGTATAACTATCCTCCTAGCACCCAATTCTTTTAAAGTCTTCAATCCCAAAATTAGTGCCTCATATTAAGCCATGTTATTGGTGCAATCAAAAGAAAATTTGTAAGAACATAGTTTTGTACCTATCTTTGGAGGGTTAATCCACACACCAACTCTTGCTCCTTCTCTACTAGAAGCTCCATAAAATCTCATGTTCCATATGTCATCCTCTTCATTATTTTTTTGATTTGTAATTTCCTTTGTTTGATGATCAGATTTGTCTTTGATGGTCCTAATAGTCGTTGCCTCCTCATCTTCAAAAATCAATTCATTCTAAAAAATAGAGGAACCAAACTCAGTATCTATAGAGTAAATAGGATGATTGTTTGGTTGGGTTTTTCTACTCACCATGTACTTGAGAAACACTTCTCTATACAACATTCTTTCTTGGCCAAAAACAAGGATAGTAGCATATGAAATATCCATTTGCAAAGTCCCTTTCAACTTTGCAGCCCAAGATCTAGATATTTGCATGCCAAATTTAGGAGGGATGTTAGCAACCACCACATCCATGATTAGATTTTTTGATGGAATTTGAGACAATGATACAACCAGATCTTTGAATA
Organism: Picea engelmannii; assembly: GCA_009831015.1. Taxonomy (NCBI): domain Eukaryota; kingdom Viridiplantae; phylum Streptophyta; class Pinopsida; order Pinales; family Pinaceae; genus Picea; species Picea engelmannii. The sequence goes on from ML790411.1 coordinate 570,056, forward strand.
AACCCAAGAATTTCACCTTCCTTGAGTCAAAGGAGAAAAGATCCTTTTAAGGGCTTGTAATATCTAGGCCCAACTCGTCCATGACTACCTTGGGCATCAGATTATGTGATGCTCTTGAATCTAACATGACATTATGTAAGTTCATGCACTGAATTTTAAGACTAACATAAAAAGGGGGGACATCATCAACATCACCACTCTCCTCCACACATGGGCCAAACAAGATGGCAGGGTGATCATCTTGCACATTCAAGGTGTCAAGAACTTCTTCCATTTTGAGCATCTTAATGATCTAATTTCTATAATCACCATTTTTAATCAACTCATTGAATGGAACAGAAATTTTGATTTTATCCATTTCACTTTCAAAAATAAAAGGAGATGGGCCTTTTTCTACCTCTTTGATACTTGTTTCTTTTCTTGCCTCGGATATCTTCTTTCAGGGTTCTTATTTGGATTTTCCTTTCTCCATTGCATCCTTTTTTGAACTGTATTTCTTAGGTTGGCTTGAAGAAGGTGTATTGATCTTAAGTTCTCTTGTAGTATTTTCCTTTGGATGGTTTGCAGGAACCTTTTCGCTTCTAAGGTTGTACTATTTCTGAAACTGCATAATAGCATTTTCAACTCCCTTCTTATACTCTTTTGTTTCCATTGAAAACATATCATCATTATCATGCATAAGCTTATCATTTGCATCCATAAATTTATCTTGTTCTTCTTTAGTTAAGAACATATATGTTTCTGTATCATCACAACAATGCATATTGTCTTCCTTATTTGATCAAAATATTCATTTACATAGTTTTTTGGTTTTATTTTTTGATCATCCTGATTTCTCTGGTCTCTTTACCTGATATGTGGAACTAGAGATGTTCTAAAATTTTGATTTATGGGCTGAAAATCAGTTTGATCTCTGGTGGTAGGCTTATTATCCAAGGAAATTCTTTCCATAGTCTTCATCATCAAATCAAATTTCTCATCTCATGATTGAGAAGTTGAGGGTTGTGCTTCTCCTTGGAACTTTTTCACTTCTCTGTCAGGATTATGTTTGATCTTCCCTGAGGCCATCATATTTACCTTCGCTTCAATTGCATCACTCATCATTTCATCTAGTGTATTGGATCTCCTTTATCTCAATAACAAGGAAAATTCACTTTCAAAAGAATCATCATATCGAAGTTGGGAAAATCCAGAAGGGGGTTTTACTTCAATAGGTATTGAATTGTAAACTTTCATAAATCTGGTTGAAAACTCTTGTGTTGTTTCATTAGGTGACTTCTTTATGTTATTCTACAGAGTTAGCAACTGAAGAGGATTCTTCTTGTCACCCCATATTCCAAGGAAAGGTGTTTCAAAAGCTGCAAAATCAGGGATGCTTGTTGCAGGAAGAGATTTGACCCATTTTATGACTTCTCCTGAAAGACTTTGTGCAAATAGCCTTACTTTTGCATCCTCATGATCTACCTCCTCTAGGTAAAAAAAATCATTAAACCAATCTAAGTGTCTTTGGGCTGATACATTCTCTTCATCATCAAATGATCTAATTCTATGATTCTAATTTTGAGGTAAATCATGCAACTAGGCAGGCAAGGCAAGAGCAGCAAATCTGGTTCCCATGGCTCTAGGAGGATTTTGAGCTATCTGAACAGTTTGAATGGGGACAATTGGAATGGGAATAGTATGAATGGGAATAGTAGGAATCAAAGACTAAAATTTCTTATCATCAAATATGATTTTATTCAAATTGGATTCTGATCTAGATCTGAACAAGGTTTGTTCGAATTTTAAATCAAAGTCAAGGTCATCAATACTTATTACCATGTCTTTGGGAAAAGATAGATTTCTATACAGGAAATCAAATGAGTTGATTGTATTTTATTTTCTTGTGTGTAAGAGTTTCTCAGGATCAGACACAGATGCTATAGGTTTTGGATTAGGGTTCCTTCTATTGTAAATTCTCTTAGGAGACAAGATTTCTTATTTTCTTTAAAAAAAAATAATATTCTACTAATCTTATTAAATGAAGTCACCAGTGTAAGAATAATTCATCCAATAAAGGTTTATGATTCACTGTTACCCTCAAGAATCAAATCTAAAGATTTTGGTCGTTCTTTTCCAGGGAAAATTTTCAATTTCCTCCCTAACAACGGTGCCAAAATGTTATCACCAAGTAAATTGTTGGGATGACTAAAAAATCTACAAAGGTAACCTACAAACCAAATTTAAGACTAGAAACTAGCCTTTCCAAACTAGAGAGGGCTCTCTATGAGACTTGATCTTTGATTCACAAATTTCTTTTGAACTGATGGCTAGATTTAGATATTTGAGATATTTTTTTCAAGGTTTATTGGAAAATAGGTATAGTATCTCTAGGGCTATGGAGTCATCCCCTTAAAAAAAAAGAAAACAATGCCTGGTAGGTAGAACTCCTCTAAGGAACGAAGGATAAACAAGGGGATGAACTTCAGTTTTGAGTTTGATTATGTAGGGTGAAAGAAGAACAGAAACACATAACAAAATCAAAGCATCCTAAAGGATGAATTATGACCTTAGTTAAGAAGATAAACAAAATTTAAATCAGTTAAGTCTAGAGCACCATTAGATGAATTCGATGTTGGATCATGTTGTCATTGATGCCAATGGTTTGATTGATTGATGTCAAAGGATTGATTGATTGATGATTGATGTAATATAATATGTATTTTCCTT
>ML790411.1:615183-629602 GCA_009831015.1 Picea engelmannii
GTGGCAAGAGATCCCGAAGAGTCGGGAATCGGGGCCACTCAAGTCTCGAAACAACGATAAGATCTGGACCGTCCATCGGAAGGACAGGTGTTAGAAGATCAAGCACCATCGGCGTTTGACACATCGGGAAATCAGAATTTCCGAGGACAATAGACCCGGGGCAGGATAAGTCGCGATATCCCGAGAAAAGGATCTCAACCGTGGATCTTGGTAGGATGCGTGGCAGGAGGTCTGGGCGAGTCGGCAATTGGAGCATCGGGTTGTCCAAAGGCGAGGAACTCTTGCATATGGAAATCGTGATCCGCGATTTCCCGACGCGATCATAACCGTTAGCCTGAGGGACGCATGTCCAAAGATCCTGTAGAGATCGGGGTTCGGCATTTCGGGACTCTCGGTGACGAGAAACCCACGACAGGAGAAGTCGCGAAATCCCGAAATGCGACGGTCCCATAGTGATAGCATTCCAGTCGAGGACAGGTGTCACTCCATTCCATCATAGGGAGTGGGGGCCATAGAGGCCAGAGCAAGGGACAGGTGTCGGAAGGCCAAGCTTGGCCGTGAGTCCACGCCAAGTGGCATCGGGGATCGGAGGTTCGGAATTTACGAAGGCCTGTGCATCGCGGCATCATAAACCCCGAAACCCTGATGGGTAGCTATAAGGCTGCGGACATATGGTAGCAGGTCCTGTGGATTCGGGAGCTGAACCAAGAGAGCTAATGCGTAGGGGAGCGCGTCGGAATTCGTGGAATCGCGAGTCTTGAGGGTGAATGAATCTTGACACTAGAAACCCCGAATTCCCGATATAGAACCGGGGATTGGTATTTCACTAATGCGAGTTTAGGGATATTTTCATGTATGGGAGATTAATTTCCAAAAATTTTAAAATATGATAGTGGATGTGTTACAATGACAGTGAAGGAATATACTGAAGAATTCTACAGGCTTAACATCAGGCCAGGTCATCGGGAAAGCAATGATGAAAAGGTTTCCAGGTACATGAATGGCCTAAGATACGACATTCAGGATAACATGAGCATGATGACCATCCGAATGGTGGAAGATGCTTATCAGATGGCTCTAAAAGATGAAGAGAAGCTGAGCTGAAACCAAGGTCAGAGAGGCCGAGGCAAAAGTCAAGCCAGAGGCAAATCAGTTTCCTAGGAGAGAAATTAGAAACACAAATAAGACAGGAAGAATCCTCAGACTTAGACTGAGAGAGGTGGAAGGTTCACAGAGAGGGCAGCATACCAAACAGAGAGGTCAGTATGCAAATGGAAAAAAAAATCCTCGTACCAGGGGTAGAGGAAGAGGAAGAGGTGGAGTGATAAAGTGCTTCACATGTGGAAAGAATGGACACAAATCTTATGAATGTCCAGATAAGAAGAAATAAGGTGGTGAGACTCACATTGACGAAGCACAGAGGTAGAATGTTGAGGCAGAAGATGTTGAAGGAAAAAGATCATTGATGATGCAAAAAGTTCTCTTAACACCAGAGAAGGAGGTGGAAAATCCAGTACAAAGGAGCAGTCTTTTTTGGACTTCTTGCAAAACCAAGGAAAGGGTATGCAAGGTCATTGTGGACAGTGGTAGCACAAATAATCTCGTTTCTACAGATATGGTAGAAAATTTGGAGCTGGAGACGATTGAACATTCAAGTCCATATAAAGTTTCATGGCTACAAAAAGGACATCAGGTAAATGTCACTAAATAGTGTTTAGTTGAATTTAAAATAGGAGGATATAATGATAGATACTCTGTGATGTTATTCCCATGGATGTTTATCATCTATTGCTGGGTAGACCATGGAAATATGATAGAAATGTGATTCATGATGGGAGAAAGAACACATACACCCTAGAGAAGAATGGGAGAACTCACATGTTGCTTCCAATCAAAGATAAGGAGGTGAAACCTGAAGTAAGAAACACTGTACTTCTCATGAGTGGGAAGAAACTTCTTACAGATGTTAAGAAGAAATAGGAACCGCAATTCATTGTTGTCAGGAAGCCAAATATTTTTTTAACCAACACAAGGGTAGATGATTTACCATAAGAGGTTTAGGAACTAATGGAAGAGTTCACTGACATAGTAGTGGACGAACTACCTCGTTCCTTGCCACTGATTAGAAGTGTGAGTCATCATATTAATCTCATACCTGGAGCTAGTTTTCCAAACAAAGAAGTGTACAGATTAATGCCATAGGAGAATGGAGAGATCAAAAGACAATTCCAGGATTTGTTGGACAAAGGGTTGGTTAGAGAAAGCTTGAGTCCATGTGTTGTTCCGACAGTGCTCGGTCCAAAGAAATATGGAGGCTGGAGGATGTGTACTGACTCAAGGGTGATCAACAAGATAACCATCAGGTACAAATTTCCATTGCCAAGGATGGATGATCTAATGAATTGCTTAAGTGGAGCAAAAAAAATTTCGAAGATTGATTTGAAAAGTGTATATCACGAGATTTGTATGAGAGAAGGTGATGAATGGAAGACAACCTTCAAGACTAAAAAAGGGTTGTATGAATGGATTTTTATGTCATTTGGTTTAACGAACGCACCAAGTACCTTCATGAGGTTGATGAAAGAAGTCCTGAAGGAGTTCATCGAAAAATTTGTCATTGTGTATCTGGATGACATATTGATTTTCAGTAAAATAGAGGCAGAGAATCTGAAACACTTAACTACAGTGATGAAGAGATTACAGCAGGAGAAGTTGTTGATAAACATGAAGAAATCCTCATTCATGAAGACAGAACTCATTTATTTGGGTTTTGTTATTTCTGCAGATAAATTGAGGATGGATCCAGATAAAGTGGAGGTGATCAAGAATTGACCATCACTGAAGAGTATATTTGAGGTGAGAAGTTTTCACGGATTGGCTAGTTTCTATTAGAATTTCATCAGAAATTTTAGTGGAATTAGTGCACCGATGATGGACACAGTGAAAAGAGACATAAGTCTTTTCACTGGACAGAAGAGGTTGAGAAAAGCTTCAATTTGTTGAAAAGGAAAATTACGGAACAACCAATTTTGGTGTTTCCATATTTCAAAAAGGCATTCTAAGTGAAATGTGATGCAAGTGGATTTGCAATAGGGGAAGTCTTCAGTCAAGAAGACAGGCTGATAGCATACTTTAGCAAAAATCTGAATGAAGCCAAAGTGAAATACTCCACTTATGACAAGGAATTCTATGCTATTATACAGGCATTGAAAAAATGGAGACATTACTTAATCCCGAAGGAGTTTGTCTTGTATAGTGATAATCATGCATTGCAATTTGTGACTCAACAGGAAAATTTGAATCAAAGACATGTTAAATGGGTTGAATACATGCAAAACTTTACTTTTGTAATTAAACATATTTCTGGAACTGCTAACAAAGTTGTTGATGCTTTGAGCAGGAAATGTTTGTTGTTGCAGGAGTTCAGAGTCAAAACATTGGGTTTTGATGATCTCAAGGAGATGTATCAAGCTGATCCAGATTTTAAAGAGGCATACAAAGAAGCTAAGAATCCAATTCTCAGAAATAGAAGCCAATGGGCAGAATACATGATCCAAGAAGGATTATTGTTTAAAGGTAATCAACTTTGTATTCCAAAATGCTCCATGAGGGAGAATTTGTTGAACGATAAATATAGTGGAGGATTGGATGGACATTTTGGTCATGAAAAGACATTCACAAAGTTGAATGAGTCATAATTTTTGCCAGGAATGTGAGCAGACATCAAAATATTTGTAGACAGATGCATAATTTGTCAGCATTCGAAAGGAAAGAGGCAGAATGCATGATTTTATCAACCATTGCCCATACCTGAGAAGTCGTGGGATGCAGTCAGCATGGACTTCATATTAGGGTTTCCAAGAATGCAAAGAGGGTTTGACTCGATCTTTGTGGTGGTGGATAGATTTTCCAAGATGGCACACTTCATTCCATGTCAGAAAACCAGTGACGCAACTCACATTGCGAACCTGTTTTTCAAAGAAGTCATTCGACTTCACGGCTTACCAAGGAGCATAGTTTCATATCGAGACACCAAGTTCGTGGGACACTTTTGGAGAACCTTATGGAAAAAGTTGGGAAAAAATTTATCGTTCAGTTCATATTATCATCCTCAGATGGATGGATAGACAGAAGTCATGAACAGGAGTTTAGGAGACTTGTTGAGGAGCTTGGTGACAGAACACCACAGCTAGTGGGACAACATATTACCACAGGCAGAATTTGCTTATAATGATTCAATCAATAGAAGCATAGGATAGAGTCCATTTCAAATTGTTTATGGCATGCATTCGAGAGGAATTTCTGAGCTGAGGGATTCATAGCAGATTGCGACTAGGAGCGCTAGTGCAGAAGATTTCGTAGAGGCAATTAAAGAACTTCACATCTAGGTGAAGGAGCGATTGCAGAACTCGAGCCAAGAGTATAAGAGGAGAGCAGATCACAATAGAAGATAGCTTCAATTTGAAGTTGGTGATTTGATTCTGGCAAATCTGAGAAAGGAAAGGTTCCCAAAGGGGACATATAACAAACTGAAGATGAAGAAGATCAGACCATGTAAGGTCTTGAAGAAATTTGGGGCAAATGCTTATGAGATTGAATTACCCGATGGGATCAGAATTTCTCCGATATTCAATGTCTTAAATTTGTACCCATACAAAGCTGAGGAAGCAGGAACAAGTGATGAACAACTAGAGGTCCAATGGACAAAATAGATGCATGTTGCAGAGAAGCCACAAATGGAAAGCATACTAGACAAAAGAGTTAGCAAGAAGACTAGAAGAAAGCAATACTTTGAATACTTGGTCAAGTGGAAGGGACATCCAGTTGAAGATGCTAGCAGGGAGAATGAAGAAGAGATTCAGAAGCATGGATAGACCGTGCGAGAGCTCATGAACAAGAACCCATGAAAATTTTCAAGCAAGGGAGTATGATGCAGGAGCATCGCCAACGTCAAGTGAACGTGGGGCAAGCACCAATGCATTTTGGGCACATGATGAATTGTTTAAAAACTTTTGAATATGGATGTACCAAACGTAAATGTAATAGTTAAGGAGATGCGTACTTATATATTGTAATCATACCTTGAGTGACCCGCTCTCGTCTCAAGGACTAAGAAGGCATTTATGGTAGTAGGTAGCTTTGAATTCTCAGATTAGACAGTTTTAGGAGTGGAGGGAAAACGGATATAGACACCCTCATTGTATTATTATATGATAGTGAAGAACATTGCCAAGAGAGAAGAGCATATAGAGCTGGAGCAGAGAAACTGTGTTTGAAAAACACCCATGTATAGAGATTTGAGTTAATAGAAGAAGTCTTAATTCAGATTCATGGCGTTGTATTTGTTTCTTGTATGTGTATGTTGAATGGTATGTTCTTGGTTTTACTCTTTCTATTATACATTTGCTTTCTATGTTGTGTATGAATGATTGCAGGGTTATGTTTGAATTCTGAGAGAGAAAGAGTTAGGAAATGAGTTTCAATTGTTTCTCTGTCTGAGTGAGAGTTCCTGTAAGGAGTATAGTTGAATTGTTTGCAAGGGGTGTTTTGAAAAAGGGTTCGGAGGTCTGTCTCTAAAAGCTCAGATAGGATAGATTTTGTCCTCATTTCCTCAAAAGTGCAGTTAGGCACAGGAGCCATGCAAAGTGTTTGCAAGCCAAGTGAAGTTTCAGGGGTTTGTAACTTGAATGACTTGTTGAGAGATTGTTGTTGTAGGGAGTGTACAGAGTCGAAAGGAATCCAACACTTGAAAGTGTTTGAAGGTCTACCGCAAGGAGTGCCAGCAAGAGTTTTTCTGAAAGAATCGAATTCGTGGAAAACCTCAGAAGGGATCGAACCTTCAAAGTCATCAAAGGGAAGCAAGAGGCTAAGTGCCTTGAATAATTGAAAGGAGGCATAGCGATGTCGTGTTGCAGGAGGACAAATTACACATAGAGAAATATTTTGTTTAAATTTCGCAGAAGTTCTCAAGGGAAGAGACGGATGGTCAAAATTTTCCATAGAGAATTTGCAAAGTCCTGCCAGCCGTCTGATTTGACAGAGAAGCAAGGGGGTTACGACTGTTTCCAAAGGTTCAATCTCAAGAGATCATGAGCTGTCGGACCTCACTTAGATACCCATCAATCGTGGGATCTGATAGGAGCTGTATGGGGTTTAAACCCTCGCAAGCAGAGTGAAAGTCCTGAAAGGCATCAGGATATCGGGAATTCAGAATTCGGGATATCAGAAGTCTCGAGGACAAAAGATCGGGTCACTTCATAGTGAAAACCTTGAATTTGATTTGAGTTGTCCATTCATTAGAACACGTGGCGGAGATCAAGAACCCGTCGGCATTTCGGCTACCGGGGTTTCAAGTTGACAGAGAAATTGTGACATCATGGAATCACAAGTTGCGAAATCCCGAATTGAATCAGGATCGTCCATCATAGGAGGATGCGTGGAGAAAATGAAAGAGTTCAGGAAAAATCTCGATAGGAAAGTCCATCAGCATATCAGGGTTTGGCATTTCACGAATCCTGAAGATAGGAGACTTGTGCATTTTGGGAACGAAAGTTTCAAAATCGTGAAAAATCGAATGCTAGAATTGATATCGGGATTTGGGAATTCATATTTTGTGTTGACATGAGGTTTTGGGCATCGAGAGTCTCGAACTCCCGATACACGAAATAGCGCTGACCGTTGGGTCGAACGAGGAATCACAGCCATAGATTTCTTTTGGTGACCGAACATCAGAGTTTCAGTAATGTGGGAATCAGGATTTCGGAGGTCGAGGGGATGAGTTGCATGACATTGCGACTCCTGGAATTGTGATAAGGAGAAAGGAGAAATAAAGAGAGGAAAGGCCAAGTGTCATAATTTTGGGTTTCGGGGGTCTGAGAGACAAGACACTCGATCATAGGACTCGCGAAAACGTGAAGTCCGATCTTCCGAAGTATAAGGGGGGGGATTTCTCAAGGTTGTTTGTGGGTGCAGATTTCCCGAAAGGGAAATAGAAGGGCCAGTCGAGCACTTTGGGCCAAAAGAGAGGAAAAGATCCTGTGCGGATCTTGATCTGTGGATCTAGGAGAAGGGGGTCTGCATCACAATCCTTTATGAATTTTGTTATCTTCTATGTATATTATTTCCTTGGGCTTATAGGGTTCATTTTTAATGAAATCACATATGCTCTCATCGCTAGGGAAGATCTGCCAAGATTCTATATTGTCAGGAATATGTGGATGATATAGAGATTGAAAAGTACAATCAGGTCTATGTGGTAGAAGTTGTCAAATAGGAGAGATTGCAAAAACAACTAACCAATCAGCCATTGAGTTCAATTCCCTATTAACATGAGTGATGTTGAAAGATAATAGGTTTGAGATAAGTGCCCAAATAGTTTAGGTATATAGTTTCATCAACTTGTTGCTAGGAGAGTAAATCTTACATACAAGATTCACAACAAGCTTGAAATATCTAAAAACTAAAGGTGACCACAACCAAGATTATAGGCATTTTCAATGCCTAATAATAAAGCTTCGAATTCAATGACATTGTTTATGCAAGAAAACTCCAACCTGTAAGAAAAATTATGAATCTTCCCAATAGGAGAGTATAAGATTATTCCAGCTCAGTTACCTTCACTAGATCATGAACCATTGAAGTGAATGTGCCACATACCATCATCTAAATAAATATGTTCCAAGGGGACATTATTTTCCTCAGCAAATATGGAATACACCCCTAGGTCCTCTTCGACATAGTTCACATTAGGTCGTGGAACACTTTCTACGTAAGGTGAAATCCTTCCCTCTCTAATAACTATAATGTTTTTACCCTTCCAAGTAATGGATAAATGTGTTTCATCGAGTGAGAGGTATCCACCCATTAAAGCTTCCCAATCTCTTCCAAAGATGATTGAGTAATTTCTTACTTGCATATCAATTACCTTAATACTAAGGGTTGTCCTTATTTCAGGGTGTGCACACAAAACTAAGGTCACATCTTTAATCTCACCTATGGTCATTTGTTGTAGACTATTATAGGAGAGCATGCTTCTAGAATTCTCATTTGTACAAGACAAGCCTATATCTTCCACAATAATCTTCAACATCACACTTGGGCCTGAACTTCCATCAATGAGGCAACAATGGGCGATATTATCCATAATATTTACAGAAATATAAAAAGGGCAATTTTTTATAGGGTATCTAAAGTTATGTACACCTACTTTATTTACAGATGAATCATATTCATTCACCTCTTCAAAGAGGTTGGTTACAACGGAAGATTTTCCTTCAATAAATTGTTTCAGATGTGTCTGTTGTTTAGGGATGGAAACAATGTCTAGGAGGGTGTCATCTACTTTGATGTTGGCCAACTGATTCAGAATATTGCATTTGGAAGAGGGGAGAAGGGAAATTGTTCCTTGACTGTCAGGAACCTTAGGAACCTGAACCATAGTATTTGGTGATGTTGGCACAGGGGCAGATCTAGGTTCAATGCTTCAACAATGCACTGACAAAACCCTAAATACTGGCCCTTTCGACAACACCTGTGAAGAAGGTGAAGTCTCACCCGAGGTAGAGGCAGGGGGGGTTACAGGACTCAGGTGTTTGTAACCAAGTTGGGACACAGGTCTATGATTATAACACTTCGCAAAGTACTTATAATATAACATGCATTAGCTTATCAAATTTATTCACATCGCAGAACAAACCCTAAGGATAGATCGGCGCAGTAACAATGAACAATTACACATCGCACTTAGCATCATAAGTTAGATCTAGCACATTAAATATAAATAAATCATTAAACATTCATAGATCTTTATCTATCATATATAACAATTAATGCACTAGGAAAATTCACAGCATAAACATCATAGCACAAAGAAAACCATCAACACATGATATACGTGGTTCACCCCAGTGTGGGGCTACATCCACCAACAACTTCTTCTTCTTTATTAGTCTCCAATATCTTGCATTCTTCTACTCTTGTGCACTAAGCCACAGATCCAAGCTTCACACCGAACAAGTGATCTGCACACTAAGCACTAAATCCACCTTCCCAAAATCAGGTCAAGGCACAGAGCCAACTCCTCTATCAAGAACGGAGCCTCACATACATGTTTTGTTGCACAAAGAAACTCATAAATACTGGACTCTTTCACTTGGCCAATTACATCCCCTGCTATTGCTTTACATTCTTTCTTATTTATAATTTTACATTTACAAAAAGGCCTAATCATGGGTAAACCCATGGGCTGACATCCCTTAACCCATTACAAAACCCTAAAAAACCCATGTTGGGTCTACAAATCCCACAAAACATGTGAGATACGTGATCTCAGCTCCACCTAGGTGCTCCTTCCCTTGATCAATGCATCAAAGTCAAAAAAGTGGTCAAACCTGACCAATGTTTCCCCAAAACTTGGTCGAGGGCCAATAGGCCCCCAACACTCACATGTGACTCATCCTGAGTCACTCAGATCTTGGCAACACTGCTTCGAGGGCCTCAAGTTTCCTCAACTTGTTGCTTCACCTGAGCCTTCTACTCAATAAAATCCTAAATCAGTTTCTATGTAACAGGTCCTTCTAGGCATTGTTCCATTTTCGCAACCACTTAGTCCAATTGTGAACCTTGTCCTTCGATCTCTTCAAACACCGTGTACGCTTCCTCCTGTATCGGTTGTAGTATTTGTGTGACTTTCATTACTCTACCCTAGATTGCAGTAATCTATTGTTGGTTCGTTCATTTTTCTTGTGATCTCTTCATTCTCTCGACTACAGTGAGTGACTTCATATGCACTTGAATTGTCATTGTCTATTGTTGTGCATCCTATAGTTGCACTTCTAACTTCCTAAGCTCTAGATCTTTCGTGAGGCATTCGTAGGTCTCCATGTTTTTATCACTCAGTTGCTTGCATTCTAAGGTGGGGGTTATGATCCTTTTGACCATGATCTTAGTGGATTCCACCCTCTGGTCGCGCACTTCCTGCGGAGTTCTTGGTACTACTTGGATATCCAACTCTATTACCCTTTCTTTAAGCTGCTAGATAGCCTCAGCGAATTCATCACTTGAACCTCAATTGCCTCATTTTCCTCTTATGCCAATCCTGGCACAACGCAAAGTGATCTTCTCACAACTTCTTTGATATAGTATCCTCTATGAGCAGCTGGTCCTTTTCCCTCTATATATTCATTTTTTCATCCTCAAGCATCACCTGAAACTCATCTTTTTTATTTTCATACGTGGTTACACAGTACCGCGCAAATCATAGTTTCTCTAAGACTTCCTCTTTCTCTTTCTTTATGGATTCTATAGCCTTCTCCTTCTCCTCTTGGACTCGCTGAAGTCAAGCCTCTAATGCATTCACAATTCATCGAAGTTAGTCTAGCTCATCCCCCAACTCTATAGTCTCTGATGAAGAAGGCATAGTAGGGACTGCATGGACCAAGCGAATAGCTTCATGTATCTCCTTCAACTCCTTTTCGACTTTTACATATAGATATTCCTTCTTTTCTTTGTATCTCATGAAGAGATCTTCGGACATGTCCTCCATCACTCCACAAAATAGACCGATATTATCTTTTGTGAGCATAGCCTCTAGATGGGGCTTACTGGTGTGGGTCTTCTTTCTTGCTGAAGGTTTCTACAGGAAAACCTTCCTCTTCTGCGGAGTTATTGTTTCAGTAGGGGGATATTTCGGTAGTGTAGCTTCACCTTCTCCTTGTTTTTCTCCTTCTTCCCCTCCTACTTTTGATTTACTTCCTCTCCTCCTCCTCCTATGAGAGAACCAGGTTCATTTTCCTCTGAGGTGTTGTCCTCCTCATCGGTCTCTATGTTTTGAACCTCCTCCTTTTTCTTTTTCTTCTTCGCACTTGACTTCCCTGGATGTTCGAACTGGGTGACCAAGGGGTTTCCTATGATGTCAAGTTCAGAGAGTTCGGCATCATCAACTGGTACACGGAATTCCTTCAGCCAATCCTTGGTGATCTACTCCATGTCTTCATCGGTTAGCTCTTAATAGGACTGTAATTCTTCCCTTCTCTCATCCCTGCGCACAGTGATATAAATAAAGTGTGCATCTACGTGAAACTTAGCTAGTGGTCTATATTGGTGCAATGTGTGTGGTGTCATGTGTGGGAATGATTCTATGGAAACCTTCAGTTGTTGATAGTAGGTGTGGAACACTTTGTTCGGATTCCATTTCTTCGACATGTCATTCATATACCATAAGGTTGAGAACTTCGTGGCCAACGACTCCAAAGGTTCAATCTTCGGGAAGGTCGCTCCTTCCAGCATTTTCCAAGCGACAAATGCAATCAACACAAGTAGCCAGCTGAAGTGGAACTTGTATCCTTGATTATGTTCTTCGCGATATTCCTTCTCAAGCTCATTGATGAGGTAGATCTCCCAATTCATCTGCATCCCCTCCACACATTTCCCTGTGAGGTCCACCATGAACCCAATGACCTATGTGGGGCGGTTGTTTCTTACAAGCTTGTCATCTATAAGTTGGAAAGAAAGGCATAATGCACCATCTTGGATAGAGGATACTTTGTGTCCTTGCTTTCCCTTTTCTACTTCTTCATATTCCTCCTTGATGCATTGTTCCAGGGAGCGATCCGAGGTCTTCTAATTAGAATCTGGACCAAGGGTCAAATTTTAGCCCAAAAATCAAAGTGTTCAGAATTGCTTCAAAACAAATAGGTGTGTAGGCCTCATTGTCACGAACCCAACACACATCAAATGGGGTCAAACAAACATCGGATGAGAGAGATATCACGTTATGTTTGATTTGCCAAACAGGCAAAAAAAATGTTGATTGTTCAGTCTGTACAGTCTGTACAGTTGATGTGGCAAGGTCGTACAAATGATGTGGAAGGTGTTGATTGGACAATTGAATGGTATATGTTTAAGATTATTGTGGAGTCTGTGGGGTTTGAACCCCGAACCTCCCCCACACAGTCGAAAGCTTTAACAAAGGTTGGCTACTAATGCACCACACATTGTTTCTTAACCATTATATGTGTTAATATTTATTTAAAATTGCATTGTGTTATAAATGGCATGGAGTCCGGGTTGGGGCTTAGCCCCAGCCCCTGGTTTCAATACGCCTACCATATGACCCTTTTCCACACAGTTTTGTGCAGGTTCAAAAATGGGTTTTCAAACAGTTATAACCCCATTCACCCAACACTTGGCTTCTACGTACCCCACCACATGTCATGACCTCAACCAACCTTGCTAACGGGCCCTTTTCTTGCGCTAAGATGTGGCCATATGGCCCCCATGCGCCCAACACCTCCGTGGTTTGGGGCTAGGTTCCTTAACCGTTCTACATTTTTATGCATTTTGTGTAAATGAGCATGTGTGCTGTTTTTAGACATGGGAAACGCCCAGAAGCCAGGTTACTCACATAGGAGGTGCAAATTGGTGAACCAGAGACAACAAGCTTGAAGGAGAAAAATGGTAGGAGGCCTAACTTCTTCATCTTTTGGCCAAATGAGGTGTCGAAAAAGCCCAGCTAGGGATTTTTGGATGTTCTGAATCCATTGGCATAGTTTTCAAAGCCATTTGGAGACTTATTTTGTAGGTTTTTCTACCTTGAATTTTCAGGAGCTCAAGGGAGGTTAGGGCCACCATTGAAGGAGGCCATGCTCAGATGAGCCCAAGTATATTTTTTGTGATTGAATAGTCATTTTTGACTAATTGTTATGCTTTAAACACATTGGGATAGGTTTCAGAGGCATTTGAGGAATTTTACAAGTGTCGTTTCCATAAGGAAGCTTAGGGAAACTCAAGGCCACGTGTAGAAGAGGACATGCCCGGATGGGCCATGGTCTATTTTCAGAGTTCTATTAGTCTTTTTTGGGGTTTTTATGTACTCTGAACCCAATGGTACAATCGTTAAATCCATTAGAGTTGAGAAGAATATTGTAAAATAATCTTTGACAAACTAATCCCAGAGAGCCTAGTCCATTGATGGAGGCTCAAAGAGATGTAGCCCAGTTGGGGGTGAACTCCTTTATCATGTTGTTTTTGTTGTGAGTATTGTTGGTTATATTTTTATGCAAGTTATTTTGTTGTTGTAATTATGTAAACAACATATTTAACCTTTTGAAAACCTCACACATAAACACCTAAAAGAGGCCTAAACTTTGACACATAATTTTTCTTACACAACTAAGGCATTGAGCAAGGTCCTGAAGTTTATTTTAATGGAGTAGAGGGTGCTTGAATAGAAAAACAACTCAGCCCCCTATTTTCAGATCAGGTGGTATCAGAGCATAGTTTTTCTCATGTGATTGCTATTGATAGCTAGAGATTTAGCTGTTGGTATTATTGTGCAAGTTTTGTGTTGAAGTTTGATATCTTGCAAAGATGGAGGAAGCTTCAAACAGTAAGAGTTCTCATACATATTCATTAGCCAACTTCTTTGATAAAGAGATGTTGGAGGAGTTTCTAACCATGAGAGATGTGGTGCAAGAGATGTGGGGAGATAGAAAGGAGAGCATTGTTCTTCAAGAGCAGTGGATGGCCATGAAGGAGGAGAAGCATCAACTTCTTGAAAAGTTGCATGAGATGGAGACTCAGCTCCATGAGGCAAAGGAAACCCTTACCAAGTACATGCATGAACATGAGGTATGTGATGCTAGTTTTTCTTCAAATTCCTATCAAGAATAATGCTTTGGTGTTTTTGAAAATCACACTAGAGGAATAGGGTCCAGGTTATTGTTAAAAATGGGCTATGAAGGTAAAGGGTTAGGCAAGCATGCAAAAGGCATTGTTAAGCCTATTGTTGTTGAGGAGAGGCCCAAGTATAGGGGTCTTGAATATGAATACAAATATGGAGCATATTCCAAAGTTGAGGAGACAAGGGAAAACGTTCCAAGAACAACTTTTGTTTCAAGTTCAATCCCTCAAGAATGAAAAGTTTGTGTTCAAGATGAATGAAAATGTATGGAGCAAGAGAGTTGTGATAGCCATGAGGAAAAGAACATATTTGTTGGTCTTCAAAATAGAGCTAGTAACTCTTCAAATTCAGCTCCTAAAGAAGGCGATAAAGGTGAATGTTCAAGAAATTTTGTCGCAAGTTCAATCCCTCAAGCATGCAAAGTATGTGTTCAAGATGAATGCAAATGTATGAAACAAGAGAGTTTTTACAGCCAGGAGGACAAGAACATTTTGGCTATTCTTCAAAGGAGAGCTGGTAACTCTTTAAATTCACCTCCTCAAGAAGGCGATAAAGGTGAATGTTCAAGGTATGTTTTTGCCTATAATTCAGTTTCTTTTGATTATGTTAAGCATGGTAAATTTTCATGTAAAAATGGAAGAAAAATTCCATGTACATATTGTGGTTTGTATAACCATCATGTTTCAAGATGTTGGAAAAGATTGACCACATTCAGGAAACTTTCCAAGCAAAGGCAAC
>ML790412.1:0-30147 GCA_009831015.1 Picea engelmannii
TTGAAATTCGGCCTTGTTTACTTCATATTTCCTCTAAAATTCGACTTATATCTCCTTGTTCATTAAAAAAATTGTGTGTATTTAAAATGAATGTATAATGATATGTATTTATACCCTTTATGTCACTTCCTTTTAACATTAGGGCTGGCATGTAGTTTCTTCTTCAATTCACATTTTCATCTTCAAAAATTCATTTCTCCTCAATCGTGAGGATCCACGTGATGTTCCACATACCACCGAAAGAGGCATGACTTGTACTATCCATCCATGGGTGTTGTATCTGCATGTGTAATTTCCTTCACGTCTATCTACTTCGATCAATTGTGGGGTCCAAAAGCCAATGGCTAGGGTTGACATCAATGACTACAATCAATGACTAGGGTTGACATCAATGACAACAACCAATCTTCCAACAACGTCCACAACAACAAGATTCTTATATTATCATTCAACATCATTTGTTACAAAAGGCGTGCAATATGCTCATGATAATCTAGTTCTACCCAATACTCCCTTGTTGTTCGCGCATACAATGCACACTTAGCTTAGAAATCACTCATCCCTAACATACTCTCCAATCACTCCCCTTTTACCCAAAACCCATACATATTTATAAAATTACATTAGGGCTTAGCCCATTACAAAATGGACCAAAATGTCTAACTACTTCTAACTAAATTCCTCCTTTCATGTGTGTTTCTACTTAAAATGCATTAACTTTCTTCCTTTCTTCTGCGCACGTTTCTCCTTAGCCAACTTGTTACGTGATTTTCTCCTGCACGATTCCCAAAACCGGTCCCAAAATTTCCTGCTGCAACAGGCCTCCAACACTCACTTGTGGCTTATATCGAGCCACTTTAGGCCTTCTTCCATGTCACAATGAACTTCTAAAACATTTCTCTTGCAGTTGCAACCTTTTCTTTTATCTTTGTTTCCTGCTACAAAATTTCCTATGTTGTCTTTGTAGTAATTCTAACTTAAGACATTCTTCCTGAGAAGTAATTGAGTCGAATAAGTGTGGAACTCCTTTTTAACTTTCTCCTTCAATATGAGTAGATGGTTTTCTTGTTTCTCAAGTATTATAAATGTTGCAATAGCTAGGTTCTTACCACGCAACAAGTTCTATTCCCTTGTTCTCTGTGTTCATTCTCTTCTTCTTGATCCTTCTCTAGTTCTTATGTCTCTTTCTACATCATTTACGACCTTGTTTCCTTCTTGTTCTTGGGAAGTTTTCCAAACTTGGATCCGCGTCTTCCACCCTTGGGATGTTTTCCAATGCTGTTGATTTCTTATTGCGTTGTTTCTTCTATTGTGATGAGGCTTCTCCTATATTTGGTGGTGCCATTTCTCTCTGCAACTAACTCACATCTGCAACTTACTTTCTCAACTTTGTTAAACTCACTCAACTCATTTTGTCTCTTTGAATGCTCAAACAACAATAACCTTTTCCTTTTGACCTCTCATTTGATTTTATAGCCTATCGTCAACTGCTTCCATTACTCTTCGCACCTAAATTTGCAGTCTAATCCACTTGAATTCATATTTAATTATTTCCCTAACTCTTCATTAACTTCGTATCCTCTGGCGGATCGTATGCTAGATTTTCCATCCTGTCAAAATTCTCTTGTCATTCTTAATTTATGATTACACATCTCCACTACCTCTCCATGTTTTCTCTTTAATGTGTGTCTCATCATGTATGTTTTTTAATGCTTTTCCCACCCTCTGTGCAAATCTTTATCACAATTCAATCCTCCTTCCCGCATACAATTCCTTCCTCTTTCTACATCTCAACAACATTCCTTGGTTTATCACCTTATGCATGAATTCAATGTTTTGTCTCTTGCCTCAAACTCTTTTATTATTTTCTTCTTTTCTTTTCCTTTTTCTATGATACACTATAATACAGATCCTATGGTACACATACTACACGCTTAGACTAGTGCGCGAAAGCATGACTACCCCTATACAATTTCAGTCGACTACCATTTACCGGTCCTTCCATCGGTTCCTCATTCAGTTTCTCCAACTGAACAACACCCGCCTCTGTCACAAACCTTATCACGTATGGGCCCAACCAATGCATTTGGAATTTATCAGGATGTTGCAAAACCTTGTTGTGATAAAGAAAAATTAAGTCTCATGTCTAAAACTTCTTCTGTTTAATGTGTTTTTCATGCCAAGATTTCTTGCGTGATTTTTGAACTTTCTAATGGAATCCTGCAACAAAATGGTCTTCCTCCAATTGTACTCACTCTAACGGTATTCTTTCTACGTGCCCGAATTGGTAATCTATGTCAACACAACAATGTGCAAATTTGGCACAATGAATTCCATAGGCATGACTGCTTCCTGGCCATACACTAATTTGAATGGTATATGTCCTATCAATTTCTTACTCATATTCTGGTATGCCCATATCACTACTCTAACCCTGAAGTCCCAGTCATCTTGACTTACATTGCATACTTTAGTCAATGCATGCTCTAGTATATTGTTGAATGCTTCCACTGTTCCATTTTCCTGAGGATGGTAAGGTGTACTTTTCTGGTGATGATCCTGGAATTCTTATGTCAATGCAACAATCTTCTTATTCAAAAAATGAGTTCCCTGATCACTCATAAGGATTCTTGGACATCTAAACCTTGTTACCACATTTTCTAAACAAAAATTGCACAATAGTCTCCATGTTGAAATATTTGATAGGTTCATCTTCATCCCATATGGTCAAGTAATCTATCATGGTAATGACATATCTCTCTGTTGAGATTTTCACAGGTGGATTGATCGATCCAAAAAAATTGATTTCCCATTTATCAAATTCTTGTAACGTCACTTTTGGTACTAAATGCATTTCCTCTCTCCTGGAAGGCTTCCCAATTTTATGACAGACATCATAGGTCTAATAGAACTCCCTAGCGTATTTATGAAGGCTTGGCCACCATAGTCCTACACGCAAAATCTTATGAGTTGTCGCTTTTCCTGCATAATGGTCTCCCACAACTCCTTCATGTGCCTCTAACACGATTATATGTATTTCATGCTTAAATACACATCATCACAAAATACCATTTGCACCTAACTTATACAAATTTCTTGCTATTCATTGATAATCTACGACCTTCACTAATAATTATTTCTTATGTGCAATTGTAAATTCCGGTGGGGATACTCATGTGCTCAAGAAATAGACTATATCTTTAAAATATTCATCAACCATCTGTACTACAAATAAGTGTGCATTTGGCAGACTATAATCCGAATTTTCTATGTCTTTTCCTAATAGTATGCGTGACAAATGATCCAGTCCTAAGTTTAACTTTCCTGGCTTCACAATTAATTCAACGTCATATTTCTGAAATAGTAGTAGCTATCTGCATATCTTCCCCCCCAACAGTGGATTATTGACCAAGTATCTCAGCACAAAATTATTTGTGTACATTTTAAAGTGTGAACCCATCAAATAATTTCTAAATTTCTATAGTGCATATACCATTGTCAATCCTTCATGTTTGGTAATAGTACAATTTTGTTATGTAGTTGACAATTTCCTACTAGAAAATGAAATGGGGTTATCTAAATCTCTTTCTCTTGTTTTTTCTAAAATGATTCCTAATACTACATATGGCACATCCATGTGAATATGTAACTCTTTCTTCCAATATGGAAATATCAAAATCAATGTGGTAACTAACTTCTGCTTCAATGTAACCAAGCTCTTCTGGCATTCCTCATTCCATTGAAATTTCACTTCCTTCTTCAACAAATTTTCCAATGGAGCTGTGATTTGCGCCTATCTCCTAATGAACTCCCTATAATACCATCTATGAACCAACATTTCTCATGACTGTCGTACTGAAGTAGGTGGTGGAAAATCAACAATTATTGCAATATTTGCAGGATCAACCAACAATCCCTATTTACATACTATATGGCCCAACAAAATACCAAATGGAGTGAAAAAAATGCACTTCTTCAAGTTTAAATATATATGAAATTGCATGCATTTGTCCAACATCAAGTACATAGTTCTAACATGGTATTTCAAAAAACTAAATATTGTCCAATAATCTAAGTATACTTACAGGAACTTATGAATAAACTCTTTAAATTCTGCTACAACCAATCTAGAGAATATTGTTGGTGCATTATTCAATCCAAAAGGCAAAAATGTGTACTGGTAACATCCCCATTCTGTCGCAAATGTAGTCTTATGTTTTTCTTCCATTGTAATGTTAATATGATAATACCCTGAAAATCCATCAATGAAAAAGTAGGATTCCTGTCCTCCAACATTCTTCAAGACTTCATCTGTAAATGCAGCAGGGAATCAATCATGTAGGCAAACATCATTCAGTTTCCTCAAATATACACAAATTTTGATTCCTCATGTCTTCTTATCCTAAACCACCATCAAACTAATCCACTCTGACTCTGTGACAAGTTCAATAATTCTTGCTTCCAACATCTTGTCCATCTCTGCTTTCACCTTTTTCTTATACATTGGGTTCAGTCGATATGGTATTTTCTTAACTGGCTTAGCATCTGGTTTCAAAGGTATCTTCATCTCTCCTAATTATCCAACAATCCCTTTCATCTCTAAAAATGTAGTTAGAAATAGATCCCGATATTCGTGCAGTAAATCAACAATCTTTTCAGCAACCTCTTCATTCTAGTAATCTTCTATGTTCACAAACTTGGGCTTATCCTCTATACCAATATTGACTTTGTGCATTCTTAGTGGCTTTGAGTAGAAAACAGATTCAAGTTTTGGACCGTCTACTGCATGTTATCCTTCCATTTCTCATATTTGTAAATTTCTCGGATCTTCATCCTCTTGGTCTTCTCCAATGACAATATAACATTCTAAAACTTTTAAAATAGTCATGGATGATCTGTGCACACTACATATAGGTACTAGTTCTATCGAGTATTCTAATGAAAATATCTTCTGTTTTTTTAAGTAAAAAAGGGGGAGAATCCTTCTATTCAATCCATGAAAAAGTGCAAAGTGATACATTGATTTGTTGATGGGAGAAGACCCCTTAGAAAGAGAACAGGGGATCACTTGAAACTAGCCTATACTAAAAGAGATCCCCATAGAGTGCATGGGCAAAGCAAGATGAAACATTACAATATAAGGAGAAAGGGTCGGATCATTGTGTTGTCCGATGAGGATCCTTTCTACCTTTTTTCTTACGAACATCAATCCAACCAAAGGAGATGGTAGGCTCAACAACTTTTACCACCAAAGCCAGATGGTCTGAAGAAGTGCCATAATCTTGAGCTGCTAAATCCAGGGGTGCTTCTTTGTCACTGTCTGAGTTGTCTGATTCATGAGGTCGCTTTTGAGTCCCTGGGAGCGAGGCTGTGATCATGATTGTGTCAATTGGTTCCCCCTTTTTGAGAGGTGGGTGCAAGGAATTGATTGCGGGAGTTGGAATCATGGCTTCTGAATCTTCAGGATTTTGTGCTGAGGCCACAAGCTGGTGTTTTGGGTTGACAGTTGGCTACTGAGAGAAATTTGGGGCTTGCGAAGGCATTGAGGAAGGCAGAGGATTTGGAGAATCTTTGTGATGTTTCTTGTTGTTGGAGGAAGGGTTCGGGCAGATTTTGTGAGATTTTGGTCCTGTCCAACCATTGGCTCTTTTTCGTGCTCCAGAAGTTGAGGGAGGGATTAGGGAAAGAGGACAAGTTTCCTAGAGGTGCCCTGTTTGCTAACAGGAGCGGCCTTTGAAGGAGGTGTTCTCATAATTGACCATCTGTATGAAAGGATCTCCCTCATCCCAGTCTATAAGAATCCTATCCGAAATCCCTTGACTGAGGTCAATTTCAATGCATATGCGGGCGAAAGTGACAAAGCCTTTCGCTATTCTATCTGTGTCTATCTTGATAAATATACCCAATGCATTGCCCAGGGTGGGTAAAAAGGATGAAGAATAGAAATGTAGGGGTAGATTGGGTAGTCTTACCCAGACCAATGTAGTCATGGCTGTCATGGTTAGTGGATTGAATTTCGGGAACCATCTCTGCATGGAGAGACCAGATCTACCCCAGAACCAAGGACCTTGCTCTAGCACACGTTGACATTCGGTTTCTATGGAGAAGTTGACGATGAAGAACCCCTTGGAGTAGAATAACAACTCATGACCTTCCGACCAGGTCTTGTTAACCCATTCCTTTAGCGCAGGGGCCGAGGGCCAAAGTCCGTTTAAGCAACAAATGAGGGATTTTTCCTAGTAGA
Source organism: Picea engelmannii (assembly GCA_009831015.1). Lineage (NCBI taxonomy): Eukaryota > Viridiplantae > Streptophyta > Pinopsida > Pinales > Pinaceae > Picea > Picea engelmannii. Next base: position 6,245 of record ML790412.1, read on the forward strand.
TAAAGGCATAGCCATAGACTTAGGGATCTTCGACTTCTGTTGTTGGAGGTTCTGCGCACTGCTCCACAATGAAGGTAGATCCAAAGGGCTCCTTTAATTTTGAAGCTTCAGCTTTGAACCCTGAAGGAGTGGAAGTCCCTGATTTCATGGCCTGCTTGTAAGAGCTTGGATGAGTAACTGAAGGCACTCCTCCATGAAAACGAGAAGTGAGAGAAATGGTTGCGTTTTTTAGATTCCCGTAGTCCCATAGTAGAGAGCCATCTCCAAGCTGTCATCCTTCAATGATTAGTCGTTGGAACCCGGGCAGAGTACCTGTAGCTTGGTGGATTTGGGTTTTGAGCTCAAAAACAGACTTTGAGTCTTGAGCTTGCAAGCAGAGAGAAGATCCAGCAATGGTCTTTACAAAAAGGGGGAATATTTTTGCAATCTCGGAGCTAGTCTTGCCGCGATATTTAGAATGAAACCTCACTCTTGCATTACTCTTAACTAGATTCCTGCACCAGAGCAAAGGCGGAGAATCCCCCAAGAGCCAAAGATCCCTGAGGTCTCTGCTATTTGAATGGATTTCAAACTTTAGATCAAGGTGGCGACAGGGGCGGAGGCTAGGGTTTATCACTTGCTGCACCCACCATCTATTCTCAACATTGATCTGGTCCCAAATCGTTGGTTCTCTCTTGCTAGAGAATGAGTTGGAGTCGCCCTCCTCGATTTCCTCTACGTCGATCGCTAACCTTCTCGACGAGATGAACCATCTCTTCCATCCTGGTGCTAGAAGCACGACGAAGACATCATCTACGGGGACTGGTTGCATTTCCATTTCGAGATCCTTCTTTGTGGGTGGTTGCTGGTCCACCTCGGCCCTACAAAGGACAGTCTCTTCCTTCTCCCCGTTAGGGTTCTGTTCCATTTGCATATCCCTCACATCATCGTTCAATGAGCTCTTGGGATCTGGTGCAACTGTAATCACAGGTGAGACCATGTGAAAAATGCCCTGACAACCTCTTATAGCCTCATCAAAGCTGCCATCATCCAATAGATTAGCTTTGACCAGCTGCAACCTTTCCTTTTATCCCGCTAACGAAGTAAATGAGCCATATTTTTTCTCGTTACCAAGATCCCTTGCAGTTCCCTTAACGTGGTAACCACATTGGAGAAGGCATTTGACATGCCAAGAGGCCAGGTAACCCAATGCTCCTGTCATGTAGACCATTCCCTAGGCACTTGCGGCACTGGTTTCTATCGTTATCTATTTTAATTATGTCTAATGAAAATATCTTATCCTTGATAACCTCCAGATTTGTTTCTATTGAAGGGGAATCATCTTCAAAACTGAAAGTAACCTTGAAGTTATTAGTTAACTCTTCCCAATCTACTATCTCTCTGCACATTTCTAGTTCTAAGTACTAGTTTTTCAGAATTTTATCCAGAGTGTGTATAAACAAGTGTGTCCATTATTTATTCAGTACCGATCTCCATGTGGAAATGCACTGTGTAGCATGTTCCGTAGGACAAATAAACCCGATATATTTTCACGCAATATATTCATTTCCTGCTCCAAATCTAACCTGTAATAACCTTTTGCATTTCTTCTAATCATCTATTTTTTCCTTATGCACAACCCACCATCTTGCATAAGTTTATTTTAGCATGATATCTAAAGATAAAAGACTTTATTGATCTGGTATCTGTAATTCAAATTCCTTTATAAGATTCTATGGCGGTTAGTTCATAGAGTCGCTAGTCCATCATATGGTTTCTGATATGGTATCTGCAATTCAAATTCCTTTATAACAGTAACTTTCCAGTATCCTACTTCAAAGACCATGTGTCTCTTCTTTAGATCATTCAGGGCTTGGTTATCAAAGGTGCAATCAAGTCCTAATAATTTTGGATAAGGATTACTTCCATATGCTATCTCAATTAATTCAAAATAAACTATACTAAGCACTCCATCGATGTTAACCTTCACCCCTAATAGTCTTCCAATCATCACAATCTTATGTTGATTCGCCAACCTCAACTGAATAGGTGACCAGATTAAATTAGGTTTTCCCATCATCTAACAACTCGTCTTCAAAAGGACATTCACATAAGATCCTAGGTCTAAAATGATATTGTCCATGTCATATATCCTATTTTCACATTCAGTCAAAATTCCCTATCTGTCCTTCTCTTTCGATGGTACTTGGTTAACTGCTCGTTGTGCAAAAAATTCTTCCCTATCTTGCGCACAATGATAAATCATCCCATGCAACATGCTTAACGTAGTTTCATACTTCATTAACTATAGACAGCTCTTTAAGAAACTTTTCAAAGTAATTACCTTCTCAACTTGCCTTTCTATATCTATGTGGTCATATGTTGGAGGCATGTCATACATAGGCGACCTCTCATACAAAGGTGGTGTGGTCGAAGTCGATGTTATCCATTCCACTCCTATCAATTCTTTCCTCACTTTCTTGTATGTGTCCCTCTACTTTCTAGGGTCAAACAATGGAGGAGGCTTTGTTGCTTTCCTTAGCCATTTCTGAATCCACTTTCCTTTCTCTGTCACATCAACTCCTGCTCATGTTCCTCCGTGTGTAATTGTTGCTACCTTAAGTCGTTCATCGTTGTCCTCTATAGCTATCATCTGCACATTATGATTCCTCTTTTCTTGCCACTTCACGATCAATTGTGGACAGTCTTATGTCACATGGTCCAATTATCTACAGTAAGTGCATGCCATGCAAGTATTTAGATAGTCTCACGCCAAATGCCTAGGATGATTGTAGTTATAACATATAATTGGGCCTCTTTCTATGCCAAATCCTCCTCTTTCGTGACCTCTGATTCCTCTTCCTCCTTGATTGTAACTCTTGAAGTATTGTACTTGGGTACCCATCCTTCTGGTCCTTCTTCCTTCTCATATGGAATCTAGGATTTCAATCGATCCATCAATATCTTAAATATTTGATCAAAGTCCCATACTGATTCATTCTCCAATTTCTTGATCTCCTTCAGTTTTTTAATGCACTATGACTCCAACTTTGGCTTCTGGAATTATTTCAACAAATATTTCCTAATGTCTACTAATGTTCTAGTTTGTCCCATGGGAATTGTAGACTGATACTTCATATACCATAGTAATGCGCATTCCCTAAACATCATTTCCAACTGCTCAATCTTTTCATTATCATCCTAGACATTCTTCATTATCCATATCACTTCACAAAAAAACAATTGTTGTTTTAGATCCTCTGAACCTTTTCCATGAAAGACAAACATCCTCTAAGTGGGATCTACTCCCACCATCGTGGTCTGCATGGTATTCATCCCTGATGACACTAGATGATTCTGACTTGGTGTACTACTTCCACTATTATGACTACATTTACTACTATCTTTACTTCCCTCACTAACTACAAGTGACAAAATATCAGATCTTACCTCAGTTCTTGGGGATGCACACGGGGTCGTGGGTTCAACACAGAGTCTGTCATGAGTGGGATCTTCTTCTACTGGACTGGCAATATTTTTTCTTTTCTTCCTCTTATGTACATGTTATTCCTTTGATATGGAACATTACACCACTGTCTCTTTCCTTAATCTCAGTGTGTTTAACCTCTTTCTTAGCCACAATCCTCTTTCTACTATGTCTAAATATTTTACAACTATACTATACTCCAATATCTTCGTCCATCACACATCCTTCTTCTCTGGGCATCCTCATCCCATCCATTCCTCATTTCTTCTTTTCCATATCCCTCTTTTCCATACACTCATACCATTTCCTGGTCATCCCCCAGTCCCCCTATGTGCGTAAAGGTTCTTAGCTACTGGGGAAATTGGATTCCATATTCATAACTCCCTTATAAAAAAGTGACATTTTGATCCAAGTATATAATGACTTCAAGTATCTTCCATGCGGTCCTTTAAAGAACTCTCTTTCAACAATGCTATATGACTGAGTGCACTCTACAAAAAACTGAGTAATATAACCCCCTACTATACTATCCAACCAAAAATCAAGTGCGCATGATATCTTATTGCTTACGGTATTCACTTCCTAAATAAACTAAGGGGTCCACCTCCTCGAAATAACAGTGAAGAAAGTTTCGTTCCATTCTTCTAATCTCTGTATCTACTCGGATTTTTTTTTTGGGAAGATGGTAAATAAAATTTCATGTAAATCTATAAAAACATACCTCTGTAACTATTGTTTTTGAAATGATCCACGGGTTCTTATTCTGAATTTTGGAAAACTCGTGCTCTCTTACCTCTAGACACTATCCGATATCTTCCTTAGTCAACCTCCACATTGTTAGAAAATAATAGGTGTGCTTGTTTAACCATAGACAATATAGCAATATTGTCACCCCCGATCACCTTAACCTTGACATAGAATAATTCTGAAAGCAAGACCTTGGCCTAATATCCAATCAATGTAGTGTACCTCTCTCGATATTTTAGCACACAAGGAAGAAATTCCAAACCATAACCAATAGAAAGTCCAATCCTAAAATGAGAATACAGGTTGCAATAGTTGCAGCTGCAACTATTCTCCAGACTTACGCACTTACTCAGTTTCTACAGTGCGCACTCTTACATTTCTGCAATTCCGAGTTGTGTGTACAAAATGAGATCTGGTGCCCTATATTTATACTTCTTCTCTTTAGTTTTCTGGGAAGACTTTTCATTCTGGAGGCTAAAAACTCAATATTAAATATTTCCTTTAGCTGACTTGTCTTCTAGGGTTATGTCCAATGCTTTAGGGTTTCTTCTTGCTTCCCATAATATTTTATTCTTGTCAAGGTTACATGTGGAGGTTAATACCTCCTGCAACTACCATAATATCAACACTCTCTTCTATCTATGAAGGTATTGAAAGCAATGGTATTGAGAACAAACATACCATTCAATCGGTAGCATCATCATAGACATACAAGCTATCTCATGATTAGATCACTAACACCATCATCATTGATAGAATCAACTACATCATCTCTCGAAACCATACTCCATTTGAGTAATCAAGCATGGTGTTGAATAAGTCACTCACTCTAGAGAGTGATACAAGAACCATTCTTATAATCCAGACATATGTCCTAAAAGAATAACTATTCCAATAGATGTTGGAACCCATGGCATGGGCTACAAGGACTATTCTTCTAATCCAGACATACTTCTTTGAAGAATAAATTTCCTCGACCATTTTCTGTCTAGAGAATGTTTTTCCATCAGTACACTGACCATCCATCTAGATGATAATCATTTTCAACACTACTGATAGTCTACATGGTAATCGAAGCAATGCCATTCAATAGAACACAACTGTGTCTATCCATAGTAGTACACAACTACTATCCAGTGGTACACAACCACACCAAGTAGCACATGACTACTTAATCAATGACACATAGTCACAACCAATGGAACACATCCACCATAGTATCATACATATATTTTCTAGAGACATACAGTCTATATAGGAATCATATCATTTGATATCAACTTGCATAAAAACAATATCATGATATAAATTGAGTCATATGGGTGATTCTTCCACTCATATCTGTGAGATCTGGAAGAGCATCTGCCCTCAGAAAGTAAAACATCATCCATGGGATATATAGACAATTCTTCTCAAGTAAAAGAGAATAATTGTCATTGATTTATGAGCCTGGACCATTCACCTAATTGGGCCATTCCTTCGAAACTAATCATAGTGCAACCTAGAGAGAATGATTCTACCCTAGGGAATGCCTATCCCTGGTTGTTTCACCTAGACTATTCACCTAACTAGGCCATTCCTCCGGCACTAAACATAGTGCAACCTATATAGAATGAGTCTTCCCTAGGGAATGACTGTCCAGACCATTTCCTAATGGAAATGACTGTCCTGCACCAACCTCCAAAACAAACCATTCTTCGAAACTTCTCACAACTATGAGCTTCGAAAGAATGACTGTCTGACGAGGTGGAACAATCTACTTGACCACTACTCAGAGTGACTGCCAAGAATAATGGTTGTCCTAGACCATTCCCCCACATTGGCCACAAGGGTAATCACTGTCTATAGTACATCAACAATCTATCGAACCATTTTCATTACGAAAATGACTATCTGATCTGGACCATTTTCCAAACTAGAAAATGCTTGTCTGTCAGAAATCTCAAACCACTTTCCTAATTGGAAATGAAGTGCTCATCCTGGACCATTTTTCGAACTAAAAAATGTTTGTCCATAAATCAATAACACGTCATTTCTCCCTCCCAAAATGGGAGTAATATCTTCCTTTTTCAATAAGGAAGTCATCTCCACGAGCCCTAGCATGAAAAACTTTCATCTCGGATAGAGATTTTTCCAAAATATCTGCTACCTGCTCATCTATGGAGATATATTGGAGAACCACTTATCTTTTTTGGACTTCATCATGGAGAATGTAATTCTTGATCTCAATGTACTTTGGTCTGTTATGGAACACTGGTTTTCTCTGAAGGCTTCAGGTAGCTCTACTCATTACAATATATATCATGGTCGAATTCAACACTTATGTTTCCTGCTAGCTCATGACATCGTGGCAAGGCTAAAAATGAAACATATCCAAGTAGCACTTCTTCTGTCATCATGAGAGTTTTCCATGGATTAGAAATCCATCATCCCAAACTTCTGAGTAACTATTCTGATACACTATCTCTGTCATAGAAAATTTTCACCACGCTTCTGTTATATATGAGATACTTTGCATCAAGTTGTTTGAATCCATACAAGGTCTTCTTATATCTGCATACATGGGTCTCTTTTTGGTATACTCGAAAACCTTGAGATTACTTTACATAAGATTCTTCCTCAAATTCTCTATTGGGAGAACAATATTTTACAACCAACTGATGTAAACTTCAATCCACGGATACTGCAAAAGATATAATAGCTCAGATAGAGGTATATATGGTTTACGGGAACAAGATGTTATCATAGTCTTCTCCTCCTTTTGGAAGGACCTCTAGTTCTGAATCTCGCAATGCTTCCATTCATAATCCTTTTTCAAAATTTCTTACATATACTGTTCTTCATCATAACTTCCATTTATTCTGCTTGATTGCTTCTAGTGGGTTCAAACCAAGCTGGTAGTCTTGTGATTCTCGGTATAATAACTGGTTGTTCTAGATTTTCTTTTTCTCTTGGAATATTCATGTTCTTGCTCATGTTTCTCTTTAGATCTTGGGTCCATGGAGTTTTCTATAGATTCCATGCCCTGAAGATTCCAACTTCTTCCTTTCATCATAGGATCATGGACATATATGAACAAGGCTTCTTTTCGAAGAGGACTTCTTATAAAGTCAAAATGAACACGTGTTGCTTTTCATGGATGCTACTTTAAATGGGAACATGGATAGATACTTCATAATCCTCAAAGGATCATATAATTTAGGATTATCTCCCTCCTAATCCTTGCTTCATACATGAATGCATGCTCTTCTTTTGGAATTTTGAAATCAGCTCCCTCCATCTAAGAGAGTCCACACTTTTGTCTACATCCTTATTGCCTTTTTCAAAGTGTCACAAGTCTTTTTCTAATTTCCTCTTGATTGCTGACTTCTTTCTGTTTTGACTTCTTCTAAGTCTCTTAAGGTTTGATTCAGATTTCGACTTATCTGGAAGTTATTACTTATATAATAGCTTGACTTATAGTCATAGTAATAACAATCCTTATCCTTTTATTCTTCCATAGGTATTGTTTTCCTTGAACATATTTTTCTTCTAAGAAATAGATATGCATGATATGTACATGAACTATGTAAACATGATATATACAAGAGCTTTGAAGAATATTGTTACCTTGAATTAGAAGAAGAAGTCTATTTTATCCTACTTGACTTTCTTTGAGGATTCCCTTTCTTTGGAAACTGTTGCTTCGTCTGTTTCCTTCCTTTTTCTTAACTCAGGACATTGGTTCCTGTAGTGACCATATTTTTGACAGTTGAAGCAATGTATCTTTGACATATCCTTTTCTTGATTTGGTTTCTTCCTTGATCCAAACTTCTTCTTATTTCTGAAATTCTTGAACCTTGTTGTGAAAGCTTGATCATCATATTTATTTTGGGGTTTCTGTTTTGCATTAATCCTTGATCCTTCTTGTGCACAACAGGTCCAAAATTATTCAAATGTGGGATAATCCTTTCTTGTGTTCATGCTTGCGACAAATGCATCCCATGTCTTAGGAAGACCATTGAGTACTATATTTACCAGTTCCTTCTCTGAAATGATTTCTTCAATAACTTGTAGTTGATCTCTTAACTAAGATATTCTCATAAGGTATGATGTTATGATGTCATCATCATTCATTTTCATGTCATGGAGCTCATTCTTCAGACTCATTACTTGTCCAATGTTTCTGACTGATAAGAGATTAGTTAGGGCATCGTACTTCTTCTTAGATGAGTCAAGATGAGAGATGTAGGGTATTAAGTGGTATTTTATAGAGTCCACTATGATACTCATGGCATTGATGTCATTGTCTTTGAACTTCTCCATAACTGCAATGTTTTGAGGTTCCTTCTCTTTTCCTTCTTCAACCTGTGGTTCCACAATCTTTCCTTTCACGATATCCAACACTTTATTCTTGGCAAGGATGAGGTCAATCCTTGTATTCCATGATCTGAAGTTAGAAGCCCCTTCTAACTTGTTTTTTGACTTCATAGAGTAATTCATGACTTATTTGAATTTGTCAACCTTTGAATTTGACCCAAAACTCAAACTAGGCGTCTTAGCTTGCTGAGAGTACAAGGAGATGAGTTGGGTTAGGGTGCACTAGGCTATCCGGAAATTAGGTCAATATCTTCACGTAAGGTGCCTCAACAAGAGGGTTGGGGTTTCTTTGTTGCAACAAAGACTGACTGCAACTACAATTGTAACTTTGCAAATCCTCCCAATCTATCTTCCAATGGTTATAATGTTCGAAGATAGTGTGGGCCCATAAGCTGTTAGAAAGTTATAGGCGTGCTCATTTAACCATAGACAATATAGAAATATTATCACCCAACGATAGGCCAAAGCTACCCCCGATCACCTTAACCTTGACAAAGAATAATTATAGAAGTAATCCCTAGGGCTAATATCCAATCAATGTAGCATACCTCTCTCTTGATTTTAGCACATAAGGCAGAAAGTCCAAACCATAACCAATAGAAATTCCAAGCCTAAATTGAGAATATAGGTTACAGTAGTTGCAGCTGTAGCTACTCTCCATACTTGTGCACTTACTTAGTTTTTGTAGTGCACACTCTTACATTTCTGTAGTTGCAAGCTATGTGTACCAAATGATCTCTAGCACCCTATATTTATATTTATTTTCCTTAGCTGCCTAGGTCGAATTCTCATTCTGGAGGCTAAAAATGCAATATTAAATATTTCCTTTAGCCGACTTGTCTTCTAGGGTTATGTCCAATTATTTGGGGTTTCTTCTTGCTTCCTGGAATATTCTATTCTTGTCAGGGTTACATGTGGAGGTTAATACCTCCCAAAACTACCATAATATCAACACACATTCCCCTTAGTCACAAATCCTGGTCTTAGCAACAAAACCATTTGTTGGCATGTAGTGGGTAGACTTGGGTTCAACAATAATTCACCAAAAAAACCCTAAGGATACTGTCCCTTTCGACATCACCCACAAGTAGGTGAAGTCTCACACAAGGTATGTATGCGAACTTTGGGAACCAGGTTTCCACAATCGTGAAGGGACATGAGGCATTGATTATATCCAGTCTACTTAAAATTCATTCATTATACCATATAACATATGCACAGAACCATCATATATCATATTCATATTAACCATTCATTCATTAAGTGCATGACATAATAAAAATAATGAACAAACACATTACATCATACACAAAGACACCATATTTAACATGGCTCACCCCAAACTGGGCTATGTCCACAACAACAAGCTTCTTATATCATCATTCAACATCATAATTTATTACAAAAGGTTCACACTATGCTCATGATAATCTAGTTCTACCCAATATTCCCTTTCCATTCGCACATACAAAACACACTTATCTTAGAACTCACTCATCCATAACATACTCTCCAATCACTCCCCTTCTACACAAAACCCATACATATTTATACATTTACATTACGACTTATCCTGTTACAAAATGGACCAAAATGTCTAACTACTTCTAACTAACTTCCTCCTTTCACGCGTGCTACTCCAAAAAATGAGCTAACTATCTTTCTTTATTCCATGCACGCTAATCCTTAGCCAACTTTTCGTGTGGTTTTCTCCCAAAACTGATCCCAAAATGTCCTTCTCCAACACACTCTTTCTTCCCACTTCAATATCATAGGCATTGCCTCTTCGAGTTTCATCACTAATGTCTATGACCCTCCTACTTTCCTTGCAAAGGATCTCTTTCATAATTCCCTTCAATCCCTCAAAGACATTATGGGATATTGTCATTAGATCATAGGGGGTATTTTAACCTCATCACCTCCCTTGACGAAAACAAGGTGGAATTCATCGACTTGATCAATCCTCAATCAATTTTAAAGATCTTGTATGAAATATTAATCTCTTATATATCCCCACTTCTAATGGATATCACACTTGGAATAATCGATGTAAAGGAACTCACCAGATTTCCTGTAGACTTGACCATTTTCTAGTCTCAGACTCCCTTCCTCTCATTGGCCTCTACTTAGCCTCTTCAATCCTTCTCTATTCAAGATCGAACCAATGGCTAATCTAGTTGGACCTCTTTCTCTCTAATACCCTCTCCAAGGCCTTTTTGTTTTGAATCCTTCTAGAGTAACTACCCATCCTTTATGGAAAATATCAACACTTAGTGGTAGGAAACGAAAAACATTTAGGGAATTCCAATGTATCACTTCTAACATAGGTTAAAGTATATCAAAACCAAGATTAAGAAATGGAACAAGGAAGTTTTTGGAGACATATTCAATGACAAGAAGGAATTGGAAACAAAAATGGAACAAATCCAACAACAGATCATAGAACATGGAATATCTGAGAAAAGACACTTAGAGGAGATCAAATTGCAATATCAAATTGACATCGGAGACAAACAAGAAGAAATATTCTGGAAGAAAAAATCTCGGGTCCAATGGATAAAGAAAGGCGACTGAAACTCCAAATTTTTCCATGGATCTATAATTCAAAGAAGACAAAACAATCGCATAACTTCCTTAAAATATGAACAAAGCAACCAACTCACTGATCACGCTAACATTGAACAAACTCTAGTTAGTTATTTAAAAAATGTTTTAATGGAAACCAATGAGAATCATCTAGATGCCATCATCATGATAACTTGCAATATCTTGAAGTTGGTATCTCACGAGAAAAATGAAGCTCTTTTATGAACAACCTCCATGGAATATATTGAGCAAGTAGTCATGGAAATTCCTAAAGATAAATCCCCTCAACCAGATGGCTTCACGACGAACTTCTTCCAAGCCTTCTAGCCCATTATAAAATTTGAAGTGTTGGAACTCGTGGAAGACTCTCGTCGCTTCTCCAATGTTCTCCCCACCCTTAATGCCACCTTATTAGCACTCATCCCAAAGGAGGTTAAAACATAGGACCCCATCAATTTTCAACTCATTTCTCTTTACAATTCATCTACAAAATCATCACCAAAATCATAGCTAATAGACTCAAGCCCATTCTTCCTCATCTCATATCTCAAGAAAAATCGGGTTGTATGGAGGGGAGACAAATTTTAGATGGAATAATTATGGCCCTTGAAATGATTCATTCCTTAAAAACCACCAAGACCACTAGTATGCTTATAAATTTGGACATGTCCAAAGCCTTTGAAAAAATCGATTGGCAGTGTATCCACCACATGCTTCTTGCCTTTATAATTTATGTTCAATGGATAAACTGAATTATGTCTCACTTCCTATAATTTATTTTCAATCCTTGTCAATGGATCCCCCTTTTCCACCTTCTTTCCCTCCCATGGAATCTTCCAAGGTGACCCTCTCTCCCATTTTTTCTTCATATTCATGGAAGAAGGCCTCCATCGATCTCTCAAATATATTGTTTCTCAATGGAAAATTAAAGTACTTCACCTTCATGGGCTCCTAGTCACTCACCAAAAAATATTCGACAACAAAATGCTTATGGGTATCCCCATAGTTTGTGAGACAAAGGAAATAAAGAAAGTTCTATTAGACTTCATGGAGGCTTCACATACAACTATTCAAGGTAAGTCTTAGTTTTTTTTTCAATACTCATATTTCCATTCAGAAAAACATCTCTCGTATTCTAGGATTTCAACACAACACATTTCCCTCCCAGTATATTGATGCTTCCCTAACTGAAAATGCCCTTAGAAACACTACCTAGGAATATTTGCTTACTAGAATGGAAAAAACAATTGCCAAACTGGACCTATTGATCTCTAAATATTTCGAGTCACCTTTTTCTCCTAAATTTAGTGCTTCAAGCAATGCCCCAATATCTCTTCTCAGCCCTTGCAGCCCCTGAATCAATAATCAAATTTGTTCAAAACCTGCAACATTCCTTTTTATGGGGAGGTGCCAAAAAAGAAAAAAAATGGTCATTGGTTAGCTGGGACAAATTCTATCACCCAAATATGGAATTTGCTTACATGACCCTGAAACCCTTAGCTCAATCCCTAGGGGGAAAATATGGTGGCACTAGATTCAAAGAAAAAATTAACTGTGGGGGGAGATCTAGAAATAGAAGTATTATCCTTAGGTAGCAGAACACAATCTCATAAGGCTTGATTGCAACAAAAATGGCTCCATTATTTGGAACACTGCATGGAAAAACAAAATCATAATTCAACATCATTTCTTCTGGGAGGTTCATGATGGATACTATGGGGTTGTTAGTCATTGTTTTTGTTCATGTATACACACCCACTGACCTTCCTAATGCTGGGACGGTTTAGATGCAGGGTTTTCCCAGAGTGTGTCCAAAAAACCCCTAAGCACCAACATATCAATCCTCGGCCAGGGCTAAGGAAAGTCTCACCCGATATGTAAAGAGGATCACAGAGACCATAAGGTCTTGTGTTGGTGATGAAGGATTAAACATTAAACATACTGAAGACTACTGCAATTGGCATCCATATAGCTCATATTTTATTCTTCATTAAGGACTAAGATTGAAAATAATACAGATCCACATTCCACCCATTCATAACATAAACATAATAGATTGGAACTACGATATATTCATTACTGAAAGGATTTCATCATAAAAGAGATAGACATTGTTCTGAACATTAGCCTATGACAGTCATGCAATCTCATATCATCATTATATAAATAGGATAAATACATAGAATGTGCCTTTCTTAGGAATTAGACATATCAAAATGCAGGAATATATCCAAGGACATTACAATACTGCAACTGACTCAGATTGAGCTCGATGTTGATAGCTAACTCAAAACTCTTAGACTAGCTAAATAACTTCTCATCAACTCCTTAAGATAGTAGCCAAATTTTATCTGAGCTTAAATCTTCTTTTTATATCCTCCGTTGATGGGAAGAGGTGTCCCTTTCTATTTTGTTCCACTTGTTTGTCTGATCCAACTTCCCCGCATGCTTCAGGCACCTGCAAGTGCTCCATGTAGAATTTTTTCATCAAGGTAAATATTAACTTCTTGACTGTTATGCACCATTTTGACACACCTAGCTAAGTGTCACATTTCACTTTGCTAAGTGTCGTACTCCTGACATCTCACCCTAAGTGTCGTTGTTGCAATGGAACAATATCATGGCATAAGTGTCACACTTTATTAAGTATTCCAACATAGTTACCATGTAATAATCACATGTCATGATCCCTTGTGAAGTGAGAGGAGGAAAAACATCATTTGAGTGTCTAATTCTGATTTTAACCCTTGTCTTTCTAGACTTGTTTGACCATGTACGCCCCTTTCCCCACCCTGGGGGAGAATCCATCTCCTTGACACAATGTTAGAGGAGCATCATGGATTCTTTGTATTCCTCTATGGGGGAGAATCCATGCATATTAGTTCAAATCCCATGAATCTAGGGGCATCTCTCGAGAAGGATCTTGGAGGATTACATTGTTTTTATCAATATTTTTTCGACTTCTTTCCATTCCATGATAAGGATTATTCATGATAAGAAATATAAAACTAAATCTATACTCAATCCATTAAAATCCTCAACTATCTCTTACATTTAGAACTATTGGTTGGACCCCTTGAATGCTATATAACCAGGGCCATCCATGGCTTGGGGGGGGACCAGACTAAGTATCAAATTGTTGATCTTATGAGAAACTTAGGAGAAGGATGTTAAGAGAGATAATTTGTTGATATTGGGAGAAAGGTCTTGAAAGTGTGATCAAGGGTTGAAGAAGGGAGCTTGGAGGAATGTAGCTGCACCCAATGGTTGTTAGTGTTTCATGCTCTTATTAATAATATAACTTTCCCTATTTCTCTAAAATCATCTCGTTCTCATATTGATTATGTTTAATTATCTTTAATTTAGCATAAATAGATTTATTATTATCTACAATGGACAATAGTAGGAGAGTTTTTGTTTGTTCTTTCTGAATCATATTCATTGTGGAGATTTGGATTTGAGCTCAAACACTGGAGCAACGAGGATGAAATTCATAAATAAGGTACATAATCCTTCTTTAATTCTCTCCTTTAAAATATTTTACAAGAATATAGAATAGATGGTAATGAGAATGTTAGGATGCATTTGTTGTTGATTGTCTAGTTGAAGGAAACCCAACTAAGGGAACTCGACTTGTCTACAATGGAGTCACTTGATGGTAACTTCCTTGGTGCATGTGCACAAAAATTAACCCAAACCTTTGGGTGCCAACAAGCCCCCACCACTATTATCTAGCTCATCCTCAAGCCAACGGCCTTAGGGAATGATTTTCAAGACAGACGACATGGTGGCCTTGAGGCCTTGCATGAATTCCATAAATTAACGTTCAGGCTCAGAAAATTTCTCTTGAAGAACCTATGTAAGTTGGACAGTCGATTCCGTGACCTCAACTATGAATGTCGAAGCTGTGAGATCTGTGTTGTTGAGTTGGTCAATCAGGGGGATGGAAGTTGTTTGAAGTTCTGAAAGCTAGGTGTTCCACTCCATGGCTCTATCATCCAACGAGGTAATCAAGTCTTACATGTGTTGTTGCTCAGCCTGAGTGGAAGTGATTTCCTTGGTTGGTAAAACAATGACATTCGTTGTCGTGGTGTGCTCTTTGGGGGGTAGGGAGTCGATGTCTCATTTTCACCATGCAACCTTAGCTTATAGTTTGTTGGTACAATCATTCAGAGTTGTGATTTCAAGGGGATTAGTTAGTTAATCCCATAATATGAATCTCTTATTGACCCACGTGGTGAATCCTTCGACATATATTCAACTCTCGTGAAAGGTGTCAGTTGCTTGAGTAATTTTTTTGTTGGAGGAAAGTTTTGTTCGAGGCTTGACAATGTAGTTGATCCTAAAGGGCATGATGCTTCAATTACAAAGCTCAAATCTATGCACTGAGAAAATGAATTTTATATAGTGTGAAGCAATTTGATTGTAGTGGCGTAGGAAGGTAAACTTGGGAATAGGCCTCATTGAGGGAAGTGACTAGCTCTGTGTGGTCTCTAATAAGGGATGTATACCATTCCTAAGTTTCATCATGGGAAAAAACTTTCTCCATATGTATGTCTTGTAACTTATGTCAGGATTCTTCAAGTTCTCGATGGGTGTGGGTTGTTTATTGTAGTTGAGAACATGTGGTTTCATTATGGGAACAATATTCCTCGTAGAGGTGATGGAAGAGGGTAAGTTCCTGATGAAGGGAGTGTTGGCGTTCCCCACGATCCTGGACTAATGAAGTGAGGAGATGGGAAATGTCAGTGCCAGACACCTGATACAAGTCTAGATTGATCCTGATTGAAATGGAGGGGATGAAGACGAGTGGATCAAGGGTTATTATGCGGTGGGGACTAGCTCTAGGAAACTCTAGGGGGGGGTTTGGTTGATGGTTGTTGGACAAGAAGTCTTGAAAGAAATTTTTTAGTTTTGATAAAGTTTTGAGGAAAAATCCTAAGTATATGAAAAGTGTGCAGAGGAAAAAAGAAAGCTAAGAGAGCGCACAGTTGAGGTGCATCCAAAAGGAAAGGACAGAGAAGGAGGAAAGTGAACAAAAGGAAGACAACGTGTAACTCGAAGAATAAATCTACAAGAATAAAGCAAGGAAATAAATCATAACAGGAGAATGAAAACCCTACATTCCATAAATAGAAGAACAACAAAAAAGTGGCATGAAGGATGAAAGGAATAAGAAAGGCGTCAAACAACTAGTGAATTGAGTTGGCCATGCATTGTAATGGGATATTTTTTGGATAAATAGATTAGGGTTTTTATCCCTAGATTTTGATATAAATATGTAACAGGTTGGGAGATTAGGGGTTCAGTCATTTGGTTCAGCTAGGTATTATTCTAATGAAGTTTGATTATGATAGATTAGTTTATGTTACAGTTTGATTGATACCAAGTCTAGAGTTATTGAATGTAACAGTTGAAGATTGAGAAGGATGAATAAAGGAATGATAGAGATATGTTATGGAATCCCGTGTTGTCTATGTTTTTGTGTTTGATTATGAATAATATTTGCATGCATTGTAGAATAACTTCATTTGATATTTAAGAATGGTGAAATGATTCATGATTGTGACAGTAAGAAATCTGTACAGTAAACTGGAATATGATAAATATAGGAATATGAATCATGGGTAAGTTAATAATAGGTCATAACTGACTTATGCACATAACATACTAAGGAAGAATGAACCAGACGTTTCCCCCCCATCCCCTTACCACTCCATAATCATGGTTATTTTAGTCTCCATAGATACCTCGGGTGAGACTTCATCTGCACAAGCAGGTTATGACGAAAGGGTTTGTGGTTGGTGGGTTTTGTTGGTCTTAGATAAACCAAAACTTGGGTATTACATCCCATGCAAAGAATAGTGCCAACAATGGTGAAGGGTGTGATATAGAGGGCATGGTGAAATTTTGTGTAAGAAGTTGAAGTTTCATGACTAGGTCATCTTGGGAGGCTTGTTTCTTAGTTAATGGCATGGAAATCTCTTTCATGAATTTTGCAATCTGGTGGGATGAAGTTGGAGAATCATCTTTGGGGGGATTATGGGAGGAGGTATGACAACATTTTCTAGAGGTAGAGAGGGGCTTGGAATGATGAGGGGACAAGGTGACTTCCTCAAAAATGGGGGATGGTAGGGGGGAGGGAGGGTCGTGGTCGGACTGAGAGTAAAGGTTAATTTGGAACAGGTTCCAAATATTGGTTCCCCACTTGCGCTTTTTTACTATGACGGGTTTAAGAGTCACTCCCCTAGAAGGATGAGTATACTTCGTAGACTGGGAAGATGCAGAATTCTAGATCTCTATATGTGGGTTATCTTGCTGGAGTGGAGCTGACTTTAATTCCTAGAAAAGAATATGAGATTTGATTGACCAAGACTTGAACCCTGCTATAATATCCCTTTCTATGATATAGAAGGGGAGAAAAAACTTTGTGCTATATTTTGAAGATTTGGATGGGTATGAATTTTTTTTCGATGGACGCATTAATCATTGGGGTGTGCCATTGATGAAAATCCTTATAAATGTTTTCCTAGGTGTCTGCATTCTTGGAATGTTCTAATGGGAGAAACTAGGGAGCCATAAATGATGGTGCATTCTCCATGTCAATTTCAAATCTGGATGACGACTTCCATATTACCATAGCAACGAGCAGAAGCACCCAACTGTAATGAAATTATTTGGCCTCGTCCTAAGAATCAAGGAAATTAGTGATGAATTCATTAAATAAGTATGGGGCCTAGACCATATGATTTCCAAGGATGCACTACTGGGTTGTTAGAACAACCCCCATAGGGCACTTATCCTTCCGACATTTGTGAATAAGTTTGGAAGCGAGAAACTAAGTTTTAAATCAAACTATAGAATCATTAATTTCGGTGATGACTGCACTACGCTTACCCCTTCTTGTTCCATATGTCAAGTAGACCTTGTCTAGTGGTACATCCTTAGAATTAAAATGATTTGTTGGATCTTATTTGGAAACGGGTAGGCCAAAAACTCTATGAATGATGGTGGGGTCGATTAGATAGGCTTGATTGAGCCAAAGGTATCCTACATGGACTCTCGTAAAGAGGAAGTGAACACATGACTGAATGTTCTATCCCCTGCCAAAGTGCGAGCATCTGAGGAGGGAGAGGATGTTATATTTCCTTAGCGGGCGTGCCCTTTCTTGCATTATGATATTGGTGGTGTCATCCTCGTCGGAGATGACCTTTGTGTATTTAGTGACTTGTAATTCAGGGAACTGATGAGGGTCATGAACGTTGTAGTTGGTGCACTTGAGAAAGGGAACCTTTCCAAATGGCAGGTCATCACAAAGAACACTGAAGGGAAGCACAAGATCAGGAATCTGCCTTTCTTTCGACTTGGTGCGGGATTTTGGCTAGCTGGATGAAGCCATTCTTGGAGCAGATGGTACTGGTGATAAATATTCATGAAGTATGGAGTGAGTGGGATTAATGGAGTATTGATATGAATGGTTTTGGGTGATGTATGGAGTGCGAAGGGAAGAGGCTAGCGACAATGGTGAGGGAGAAAGAATTGAGGTAATTTTTGAAGTGGCAAGAGTCACATGAATACTTGGTTATTCATGCATGATAATTGATCGTGCCATGTCTTTCTAGGAGTTGGTGGATACTTTTGACGGGTCCAACTATTAGGATTTTCATGGTGCACTATCGTTTGGCATGTGTTTCATTAATGTTGGGATTTATGCAAATTTTTGTTGTAAATGATGCTTTTAATCGTGATCTAGGGAAACCTATACTTTATCTTGTTGTGTTAATGAGCCGTCAGTTTCAAAATTAGCTGGAGCAGACGTGTGCAGTGGACTTGTCACTTTGAGTATTAGTATTTCCATTCTTTTTCAAAAGAAGGAAGATATATTGCAGGAGAATCCATGCATAGATTTAAGTGCCATAGGTGCAACACATGTATTAGTGCACCTAAATGGGAATTGATTATGGAATTATAGAAGTAGTGTGGCCCCAAGTGGGTCACCACATGTCCACATCCTGACGTATCTAGTGAGTGGTTGCACAGGCGGGAGAAAGTTGGGTGCAATGACCTCTGTTAGGATCCATTGGTTGATCAAGGTGTCAATAGTAGTTTTGGGTTTAATGAACATATGTGCAGGGAATAGATCATCTAGAGGTAAGGAGGGTTGCCTACATCTCCCAATGTAAAATTGGAGAATTTATGATAGAGGGTGTTTCTTGCGGACCAAGCGATGGTCATTCATATAGTGAATATGCAAAATACGTTTTTTTTTGTGATCCATCGTCATTCGCAAGGACATGTGTATTGACGAATGTTGACATCTAGTCAAAATATATTTCGTACAGAGACTTCAATAGTTTTCCATTTATTATATGATCCTCGATGTGCATCCCAATATCCTACAACAATCACTATCATTATTGAGTTAAGTGCGCAAGCCCACGGATACTTGAGAATGTGATGAATCCATGCAAGTAAGGTGTCCATTGACTCTGACCCATCATATCGATAGGGGACAAAATATTCCATGCACTCTTCTGCCGAAATGTGTGTGCATATTCTTTTTGACACCTTGTAAATATGGTTCTGCCATCTATCCAGTGCATCCTCAGAATCTGTGTCATAAGATTTGACACTCCTCCAACTTCATTCTCCATATGTGGTGGGGTTGACATAGTCCTCCTTGCACCCTGTGAATTTGTGGACGTTTTCAATAGTTGAACTCCATGCATCGTCATCTACAGGGTTGTTGTAGAAATCACCCCCATATGGATCCAACAATGTAACCACACACAGGGATTCATTTTCAAAGGACATCTACATCTTTAAGTTTAGCACCACATTATTTTCAAAGTCCCAGTCGATTCCCAACAATGCAGGATAGGGATAAGACTTGTCCATTATTTCGATGATTTCAAATTCAACCTTTGTTTCACCCCTTCAATATTCACTTCAACCTTCTCCAGTCAGCCTACGAGATAGATATTGTATTGATTGGCTACCTAGAGTTGTATGGGTGACCAAATAAACTTAGGATTTCCCATTGCTTCCCAAGAATTCTTAGGTAAAATGTTCATGTCAGATCCCAGATACAACATGACTATGTCCATCTCATACCCACCAAGCTTTATTGTCATCTTAAATCTGTGGCCAATGCACTTTTGCTTGCTAACCTAATAAACATCCCTTTTAGGTAGCGGAGATGATATGGTAGTCTCTTCTCCTTTTTCCTTCATGCAAGAATTCAACATATGGGTTAACTTACTGGCAGCCTCCGGATCTATAAAAAAATGCAAACAATGGTGAAAGAGGGTATTGAATTGATATTCAACTTCTTCCATGCGACCTAGGTCATGTAAGTCTTCCGCGTGCATTATGTGTTGAAACTTCTCCTGGAATTGTTCTTCTTATACCTTTTTCTCAGCACATAACATTGCAGTATGCATGTGTGCTTCTTCAATTGATATCTAGGTCCCACGTTGGATCTCCTCATGCATGAGATCCTCCTCCAAATACCTTTGTGTCATGCATTACAATTCTTTGCACACACAGGTTTCCTCCAGCGACCTCTACATTTCTCACTACACCTCTTCATGTATATGTGCCTCCTCCAATGACCTTTGTGTCTCTCTTTTCTCCTCATCCCATATTCGTGCCTCTTATATAGACCTTTTAGTCACACGTTGCAACTCCTCACATTCTCTTTCTTCTTCAATGACTCTCTACGCATCACACAAAAAATTCTTCTGGTGAGAAACATCAAACTTAGGAGGGGGCTAGGGTTCCTTCTTGATATTCTCATTTGGTCATTGACCTAAGCCTTCACCATGATCAAATTATCCTCCTATCTTAGCCCCTCTGCGGGTTACAACTCGGACGTCTGTTTCCCCATTCTTCTTTTTGTTCTTGCACGGATTGACATGCACCATGTTACAGTTGGCCTTCTTATATTCCCACTTCTTCAACAAATCGGGACAATATTTTGTAGCATGTTCATGATTGTAACAATAGGCATAGAGAACACACGACTTAGTAACAAACCGTGAGCCATGAACAATATTACCACAATTGAAACATGGTGGTGTCATACCACCTTCGCCACCATATTCGTGACCATGCCCATGCCCATATCCACCTCAAGGTGTTATCCACAATTTTGGTTGTCATGATGATATAATGATGATGAAAAATCAATCTCTTCACTAAGAACAATTTCCTGAGAAAAGTTACATTTGTCTGCTTCCAGAAATCATGCTTTTAAGAGATGTTCGCAGGCTACCTATATATTTGCCTGCGAGAATGCCTGATTCTCGCAGGCTGCATTAAGTTGGAGTGCGAGGGTTTCACATTGTACCTGACTGTCAGGGTGCGAACATGTTCCAAAGGAAGGAAAAATATAAAATATCGATCCTTCTAGAAGGGAATCTTCTAGAAGGATGAGTTGGCTTTCGAATGGTTATTTAGGTGCTGGCATTCCAGATATCTTGGGATCATTTCCTATCCAAGTAACTAATCTATCTTCTCCTATATATTAAGGAGATTGCTCATGGAAAAGGTTAGAAGCAAGCTAGCAAGAGATTGATTGGAGAATTATTGAAGGCCTGTATGAAGGACTGATGCTACAGTAGCTAGAGACAACAACAAAGTCATCAAAAGTGGTTGATTTTCTTCATGCATGAGCAAGTGTGTGTGTTAGAGATAGGAGCCATCGAAAGGAGATCTACAACATCAAGGATTAGGTTGTAAGTTTCACTTTCAATTAATTCAATAAAGTAATATGTCCCTTTCCCATAAAGATGATGTCTCTTTATTACATAACTCCTTGATCATATGTATAGACTAGCTATTGAATATATTAATCTTCCTTTACTTTGATTGGTTTGTACTATTGTGATCTGAACGGCACAAGAGCATTGGAGCGAAGCTTGGAACAACAGAGACCTAAGGAAAGCGTTCATAAGGTATGTCCATGATCCTCGTCTCTTAGTTCATTCAATAGGTTAGATCTAGGGAAAGTGTATTATTCTGTCCCGTTTTGTTCTAGATCCAGGTGGATCTAGGGAGATCGGTTTGTGTCCTCACTTACGGATTAATCCTGAAACAAAATTGGCGATTCCACTGGGGATCTATTCCCTTTTTCTTTATGGTTTTTGAGTTTTCTGTGGCCATTTTCTCTATTTGCATTTTTCTCCTGTTTTGTCAGTGTCTCAGTCCTCAGGATATCTTGAGAGACCTTCTGGGTCTATAAGCCAGTTTGAATTTTGCTTGCATTTTCAAAATTTTTATTATCTTTAGGAGTTCTCGCACTGTATTCATTGACAGCCTACGAGAACCAGTCAAGTTCACACCCTGCATATAGGGTCCAGTGCAAACACCTCGCACCTTGCTTCAAGGTGGCCTGCGAGAATCCTATCTTCTCGCACTGTGTAACACTACTTGCCTGCGAGCAAGATTTTTGAAAATTTTGAAATTGAGTTTTGATTTTTTCAACTGCTCAGATCTGTTGGATTACATCTTTTTGGATTATTGGATCATTGATTTATATATATATTGCTTTAGTTTGCTTGCTGGAACATATTTAGGGTTTCTAGGTCTTTCTTGCCCTTGGTAGCTTGACTTTCGTTTCTTGGCTCTGTTTGGCATTTTCTTTCTCTCTGACTTCTGGAGTTGAGTGTGTCGTATTGGCTGAGAACCAATGATTGGTAGAAAGTTAAGTGCTTGGTGTTTTCTCATTTACTTGGCGGTTCGAAAGAACATTTTTCATCTGCATTGGGAAGACTCATTGGTTTGCTTTTTGTTTTTACTTTCATTGAAAGAGTTGATTGGGTTGTTTGTTTGAGTCTTTATGATTTGGTTTTCTTTTCTCGTTAATTAGAGTTCTTCTTGGAAAGTGAACAACAAGTTTTCTTTCAAGATTTTGTTTTTATCTTTACGAAAACATTGAAAAATCAAATTTTAGAGTTTATTGAGGTATTTGAAAAAGACATTTAGAGATTGTTCATTGATAAATGATTGTTTGCATTGACATCTGAAAGGAAATTGTGCATTGCATGGTAGTATTTGAGTTGATTTGGAAACTTTTCTCTCTCTCCCATAACTAGGATTCATGGAATGAAAAGAGTCATATTTCATTATTATCCTTGCATTATTTGGGTCAAAGTCATACATCATGAGTTTCATTTCCGTTACCTTTGAGTAATCAACAACTCTTAAAAACATTGCGTATTCTTAAAATTGATCTAGTAACTTTTTCTAGGGCTCTTTTACACCAACATATTAGCTAGGCTAGTGCTTTGGAGTAGGAAGAGAGATACACTCTCCAAAAACTCAAAAACACACAATAGCATCTTGAGTTAGGGAGTGTTAAATTCCATTGGCAACATATTGTCCTGGGACGCCCTTCTAACACAAGGGTCAAGCACTAGGTCACATTGGTGTTAGCAGAGTTACTAACCCTGCTTTGTTGACATCAATGTAGATATTGCACGTATTATGGGGATCACTCCGAGGTATACCCACAATTATGAGTGGAAGCCTTTGAGTTGGTTTCGGGCTGGATACCCTGCCCTTGCATGTGGATCAGATTGACGACTGTTCCCCTAGACTGTACTGTTGTTTGTGGTGACCTTAGTGGCCTATCTCTCTAGGTTCTTACCCAAGGTGACTGTGGAGGGGAAAGTCTTCATGGTACCTGGAATTGACGTTGATCAAACTCACTCGGGCTCCTTGGAGGGTATACCCACGATTA
>ML790412.1:30197-49306 GCA_009831015.1 Picea engelmannii
GTCATCAACGTAACTTTTCCACCTTAGCCCCGCCCCTTCTCGTCTCGTTGTTGCGACGTTGGATTTCATCACCAACTAGTGGCTTCGAAATTAGAAGGTATTGTTTGCTTGGTGATTGCTTCCTAGATTTTGTTTACTAGTGAGTGGTGTTTATTTCTCGAAGTTGACCTTAGGAATTTTCTCGCGGAACTTGTCACTTGTTTACAATTGCTCCCCCGCGACGTTCTCGTAGAATGCAAGGATTATCTCCAGAGCATCTGGACGATCCTCAACCTACTGGTACACTTGAGGGTTCACCCCATCAGACTGAAGTCCCTGTGGTTACTTCACCACAAGGGGAAACCAGTGACATTCCAGTTGTCACCACACCACTTCCACAAGTCGATCGAACTGATTCTTTAGAATAATTTCGAGTTACCAACACTATAGAGGACTATCGCATTCATCGTGGTGAACGACCTTTTGGACGAGTAAATCCTTCTGAAGAAACCGTTGTTACATATTCTGAATCAACTGTTGGGCCTTCTCACGGTGTAGTAGGCCAAGATCCTTTTTGGTCCGGTAATTTCCGACGAGTTATTTTCGGTACAGAGTCACCCCCTGTTTACGAAATCAACCCTCCTGTGTCTCCTGAGACAGAGACTACACCCGAGACTACCACTTATCATTTTGTTCTTCTTCCCGAGATGGCCCATCTTGCGAATACTACAAGTCTCTAAACCAGAATTACTGCAACTACTCTTCCTCCTATCAATACCCAGCGAATACCTGATGTCATACCGACATTACCACCCGGTTACCATGCGTTGAATGCTTTGTTGAATCCTCCCAATCCAACACCTCCGCAAATCCCAGCCGGTTCTCCAGGTGGTCCTCCTTTTCCTGGGTATGAGGTTCCTCGTTTTATTCCGACACTCCCACCTTTTCCTTCTGGTAATCCTAATCCTAGTGGCAATATTCCGACTATTGCACCCAACACGCAGATTCCCATTGGTGGACAAGGTGGTACAGTTCCTTTTCCTTTTCCCAGACACAACACAGTTACTACACAACCTATAGTTGGCACACAACTTCCGGGTGGAACTATACCTACAGTAGGGGGACCAACCTCGCCTTTTGGACAAAATATACCTCCTGAATTGGCCCAGTATTGGAATCAACTTCTACAAAACTTTCCTCAAAATGCTGGGGGGCAGCAAGTTTTCCCTACCGTTGGTCAACCTTATCCAAGGGTAACTAATCCTATTTGGGGTTCAGGTCAGACTACTCAACCCCAGGTCCCTACTCAAACTCAAGGTTACAATCCTTGGGGTTACTATCCTATCCGTCCACCACAGAGTCAGCCAGGGCCTTCCCTCTATGGACAGTCTGCTTATGGTCCTACTGGTTTGCCAACAGGGCTTCCACCCCAAAGCCATCATTACCCACAAGTAAACTGACAGTTTCCTTTCCTTGCTACTTTGGATTTTCAGATTTGTCTAGGATCCTAAATGATCCTATTCGTCACTCTCCCCAATGGCCTGCTATCCCTGCTAAACTTCCATCAGATATTCCGAAATTCGATGGCAAGCCGAGAGAGGACCCAAATAATCATGTCATGAATTTTCATTTATGGTGTTCGTCCAACTCTCTGATGGATGACTCCATTCGTCTTCGTCTTTTTCAACGAACCCTTACCGGTTCGGCTGCGAAGTGGTACATTGAATTGCCACGAGGTTTCTTTTCTGATTTCAACACCTTAGCTATGGCCTTTCTCACACATTACCAGTTACCGATCTGTTACGATACTGGAACAGAGATCTTAACTTCTTTTAAACAAACTAAAGGTACTCACATCTCGAATCATATCCATGAGTGGAGACGGAGATGACGTCTCATCAAACTTGAACTCCTTGATCAGTTACTAGCAGAGTGGTTTACGAAATCTTTCGTGAACGAAATTGGTAAAGATATTGCTATGGGTGGTGTTGTTACAGAGGAGCAGGCTATAAGTCACGCTCAGTATCTTGATCTCGTTTATTCGCAAACGGAAACACTCTATGATTTACTACCTGAACTACCTCGTCCTGGTACTTCCAGCACTTCAACTGCTCCAGCTGCCTCGCATGCAGCTGATGGTGTGATTGGTACTACTCATACCCACTCACATTCTGTTTCAACCACAACCCCTAAATCCACATCTTCTAATGTTAAAAATTCTCCGTCTCCTATCCCTCCCGCCGGTAAAACCTCTGAGGTAAACGTCGTTCAATCTATGCTGACCGGTAAAAATAAATCCAAGAAAGGGAGAGGCAAGAATAAGGAGAGTAAAAATAATAATCAGAATGAGCAGACTAAAACCCCTCCTCCTGAAGACCGGGATAAGTGCAAACCCCGTTACCCTTGCCTTATCTGTGGTGATGATCACTACACGAAGGATTGTCCTAGACGTGTCGAGGTTAATAAGTTTCTTCAAGGAACGCCCAAACCCTCTACGCCAACAGTCTTGTCCCAACCCTTCCCGTCTCAGCAACAGGCCTCCTTGGTCATTCATGACCAACCATCTACTTCTACGACATCATATGTTTTGATGTGCACCGGTGATTCTAAGAACAATGACGTTGCCATCGCAATTAGAGCCAAAGACTATTCTCCATCTAAGGAGAAGGTAGACGATTTACCTCCTGATTTGGTACAACCCTCTCCGCCTAATCCACCTACGAACGGTCCTCTTCATCTCGAACGACCGAGCCTTGATACAGTCCTACGACCTCCGAAAGGTGTCGTTAAGAATTTGGCATTCAATCGTCATGCTCGTGCGGCCCAGAACTATAGCATTGTCGAAGATTTGGCCCAAGTGCCTTCAACGATGTCTGCCCTTGAAGTCCTTCAGTCTTGTCCTATGCAACGAAAGGATCTGTGGAAAGCTATAGGTGGAATTGATCCTACAGATACGAATTTGATAGTCTTTGACTTGGACGACCATGTTCCAAGGTTACCCCCTCAGCTTGCATTTCAAATACAAGTTATTGTTTCAGACAAGAACATCTGTCGAACTGTTGTTGATGAGGGTGCCTCTACGTGTGTAATGTCTTTTACTTGTTAGAAAGCCATTGGCTCTCCTCCATTAACTGAATCACAAAATACTTTGAAAGCCTTCAATGGCTCGGGTTTTAAGCCTTACGATGTTCTTCCATCATTGTCGGTTACTCTCGAAGGTAAGACAGTCCAAGTTGAAGTGGAAGTTTTTTATTTTCCCTTAGATTATAATCTTCTTCTTGGCCATAGCTGGGTAGATTCTATGTGCGCTGTTGTGTCAACATTGTTCCGTGTAGTCCATTTTCCTCATCAAGGAAAGATCGTTACGATTGATCAACTTGCCTTCTTTAATTCCGATACTCACACCGGAAACGTGCCGTTTATAGCTAAAACCCCACCGGGTTACGAGAATGTTGGAGTCGGTCTCTTAAAAGACTCTTCATTAATGGGTACTTTTCCCATACCACCACCACCCGATATTCTACGCCCGTCAGTTGCTTCGATTAATATGATCTCCACCGTCCCTCATGATCTTCCAGTGTCTTTTGACCCTTGGATAGTCCTTGATCTAGGAGATCATCCTCGTTTCGGCAACGTCATGTCGTTAAGTCCGATTGAGTCTGCTTATCATGCGATTCAAACGGCAACACCTTCTACACCCTCTCCGGAGGAGTTGTCTCCTGATCCTTTTCATGTTATCTTTCCCACTGACGAGATGATCATGTCCGTCATGGCCGATACACCGTGGGACGATGGGCATCATCGTTCCATACTGTTTCTGGAACAACACACTCTCGAGAATTATTAGCGGATTTCGACTCCGTCGACCGTTGTTGTCATAACGACCATTCCTGGATCTACACGTGATGTGTTTGTGGAAGGGAACCTCAAAAATATTTCTCCCATGATACCCATTGATATTTCAGTTAAACCTGGGATAGTTGAAAATGTTCACATTGGAGCTTCGTGTTCTCCAGAGGAAATTGTCACCTATACTACTTTGTTCAAGGAATTTCGTGATATCTTTGCCTGGAGTTACGAAGAGATGCCAGGTATCAACCCTGCTATTGTCGTGCATGAGATAAAAACGTACCCTGGAGATAAACCAGTACGGCAGCGCCTCTTTCATGTCCATCCACGTAAAGCGGCAGCCATTAAACTCGAAGTTGAAAAACTTCTTAAAGCCGGTTTTATTTATCCCGTGGCTTTGACAGAATGGGTTTCCAACCCTATACCGATTGATAAGAAAGGTGGTAGTATACGTGTTTGTGTTTATTATCGAGATATTAACAAAGCCTGTTCGAAAGACAACTTTCCAACCCCTTTCGTCGACCAGATTGTCGATGACTGTGCCAACAGTGAAATCTTTTCTCTCATGGATGGATTCTCCGGCTATAATCAAATTAACATCGCTCCTGAGGACCAACATAAAACTTCTTTTATTTGTCCTTGGGGTAATTTCACCTACATAAAACTTCCCTTCGGTCTTAAGAACGTAGGTGCAACGTTTCAACGTGCTATGTCTTATGCGTTTCACGATATAAATCATATCGTTCAACCTTATTTGGATGATTTTCCAGCTCATTCTTTACGCCGAGTCGATCACCCTAATCATCTCCGAGCAATTTTCATCCGTTGTCGGTTCTATCACATTCATCTAAACCCTCATAAGTGCATCTTTTGCATAGAGTCCGTCCGTCTTCTCGGGTTCATTGTTTCCCGTCAGGGGATCCGCGTAGATCCTATTAAGGTTGAGGCGATTCTTAATCTCCCTCCTCCTTCTTCACTGCGCCAGTTACAAAGTTTGCAGGGGAAAGCAAACTTTCTTCGTCATTTCATCCCGAATTACGCTGAGATTACTCGTGGTTTCACACATCTTTTAAAGAAAGGTTCAGAGTTTGTTTGGGATAAAATTGCCAACAACGCTTTCGAATCTTTAAAGTTGTCCCTCACAAAAGCTCCTCTTCTTTTCCCTCTGGATTATAGTCGAGATTAATTTCTTTATCTGGCTACTTCCGAGTATACTATCGGCATGGTCCTTGTTCAAGAGGATGATAACCACGATGAACATGTTATCTATTATTTGAGTAGAAGTCTATCATCCACAGAAATCAAGTACCAACATGTTGAGAAACTGGCTTTGGCTGCTGTTCAGGCAGTTCAACGTTTTCGTCATTATATTCTCTCCAGAAAAACTACAGTGATTTCACATTGTAACCCCATGCAACATATATTGACACGTCAATTGTTGGGGGGCAAGTAATCCAAGTGGATTGTCATTCTCTAGGAGTTCGACTTGGAATTCGATCGTGCCACGTCAAAGAAATCCTTAGTTTTCGTTGAGTTAATTTGTGATTTTCCCCACTCTGCCATGGAAAATGTAGCAGTTGATTCGTTACCTGGCAAATCACTTTTCCTTATCAGTACTGACGATATTTGGTACAGAGATATCATTATATATCTCCAAACTCAAACTTTCCGACATGCTTTGTCTAGTGCTGAACGACGTCGCGTCCGTTATCAAGCACGTCGTTATATTATCCTCGACGATACTCTTTACCGTCGAGGCATTGACTCTGTCTTTCGGCATTGTTTGACTTTTGAAGAAGCTGAGAAAGCTTTGAATGACTGCCATTTCGGAGCATGTGGCGGTCATATGTCTGGGTATGCTACTGCCCAGAAGATCTTACGTGCAGGATACTTTTGGCCTTCTTTGTTCAATGACTGCATTACTGCTGTTCAGAAGTGTCATGCCTGCCAGACCTATAATCAAAAGATTCGGTCACATCCTGCTCCCCTTCATCCTGTGGTCTCCGTCGGTCCTTTTGCAAAATGGGGCATTGATTTTATGACATGTCACCCTCACTCGGCCGGGGGGCATGGTTACATTATTGTAGCTGTTGATTATTTTACTAAGTGGGCCGAGGCGATGCCAACATTCGATAATACTGGGAAGACTACAGCGTTATTTCTTTTCAACCATGTCATTACTCGTTTTGGTGTTCCTCAGGCTATCGTTACCGATGACGGTAGTCATTTTATGAATTATATGATGTCTGAACTTACAAAGAAGTTGGGTCTTCATCATGATAGCTCAACACCCTATTATCCACAGGCCAATGGCCAGGTCGAAGCCATCAATAAGGTTCTCATAACTATGATTCGACGGATGATAGGAATACATAAAACTAGCTGGCACACGATGTTGTTCTCAGCATTGTGGGCATATAGGACATTTGTTAAATCCACTACGGGATTTACACCCTTTCGATTAGTTTATGGCATGGAAGCCATTCTGCCAATAGAATGTGAAATACCTTCTTTGAAGCTAGCTGTAGAGCTCTTACCTAATACTTCTGCTGAAGAGGAACGTCTGCTGTATTTGATGTGATTAGACGAGACTCGTTGTGATGCCACATTAGTAATAGAAGCCCAAAAGAAACGCGTTAAGGCGCAATATGACAAGCATGTCAAGCCTCGTGTTTTCTCTGAAGGTGATCTTGTTTTTCTGTATGAATAGGATAAGGATGTCCTAGGAGCTAGGAAATTTGAACCAATGTGCCACGGTCCTTACATTGTTAGCAAATTTTTGGAAAAAGGAGAGTATGAGCTGGTGGATTATGATGGGGTACCTTTGAGTGAACCCAAAAATGGGTTGTACTTAAAGAAGTACTATGCATGAGTCATTTGTGCACTAGTACTTGTATTTTATGTATCATACTGTGTGTGTGTTACTTTAGTTTTCTTTTGACGTTATCTGGTCTCTGCCCTTACGTGACGTTGTGTTTGATTGCTAGATGTCAGAGTATTCACTACCTTATATTGGCTTCGCTGATGGTGCTAGCCGTAGTACTCGGAACCTAGCTTCCGTTGCATGGGCAATCTATGCCCCAACAAACGAGCTTATATATTTACGAGGTGTATGTCTTGGCCGAGCAACCAACAACATCGCAGAGTATAGCGTTGTTGTTGAATTATTGGTTGATGCTATATCTCTTGGAATTCGTCATTTGGTTGTGCGACTTGACTCGCAGCTGGTAGTACTACAACTCAGTAATGTATATTCTATTCGAAGTCCTACTTTATTAAGGGTATATTTGCGGATTCGCCTCTTGGAACGATATTTTGATCACATTGAATATCAACATATTCCTAGATGTCTTAATACATTAACAGATGCTTTAGCTAATTATGTATTGGATAGGCATTTAAATCATTTATAAATCAAACACATTAAAATGTACACAATGTAAAGAAACCGGTAGAAGCCGTGTATATATATAACGATCAAAAGAGTTTTTTTTTACAAAATGTTTGTCCGAAGACCAAAATATCAAAAAATTGAAGCTCATGGCTTCTACATAATGACGTCATGGATGACGTTCACGATAACACACTAATGTCCTAGCAACTCTGCGGAGCAGTCGACCCATAGATGCAGAGACTCCCACAGTGTGACGCTGATCGCGTCGTGGAATCTCTTCCAGAGCCATATCTGGAACGTCTGCCATCAAACCCTCTAAATTCTTCTCCACTGTCAGATAATCCTCGACGTACTGTGGAATTGCTACTGCTGCCTCTCCTCGCCGCTGGATAGGAGAACTGCCAGCAGGACGATATGGTCCAACGTCTGTGTTATCAACAAGTATTTTATGTTAGTCTTCGGGTAAATCTATAAAACAAAAACATTTAAATACGATTAAAAAATTCAAAAACATTTAAAAACTCAAAAAACTTTGTGTACTTCTTACCGAGGTCTCCCCACTGTGCTTCCTCAGGTAGTGCTAAGTCTGGATCTCCTCTAAAATCTAGCCCGACATATGTGTAGTCGTCCACCATCAGCATCTGGTTCTGCAACCAGTCGAAGAAAACATCGTCATATTTGACGATAGGACCTGCCACATGTCGGGCCATGAGCCGACACCACCGTAACATCCTCGGATCCCTAGGACCCGGAAAGTGCCACTCAGCTTGCAATCGAAGCACAGGGACCCTCTCTAAAAAGAAGGACACTAACAAAGACCCATATCCAAACTTCTTCAAATCTCCACGCCTGCACTTAGTCAATTGTTTCTTGATATTGCGTAATACTGCGTCAGCCCAGTTAAATACCCGGGGCTCAGTACACTCGATGGCGTATTGAAAATAGCTCTGCAGAGCCATATGTGGAGCAACACTTCCTGCCATTCGAGCAATGGTAAAGAGAATGGTGTGGAAAGTCAAATCTGTTACTCCCCAAATGGAAACTTTCCCTTTCTTCCTCTCGGCCTCAGGTATGCAGTACTGGTTGCAATATTCACTCATTTTTAGACCCCCTGCTCTACTGCCGGTCAAACTGACATAGGACCCATGCCTAGATAATCCAGTCAAGAAATAGATGTCCTCAATGTCAATAGTCAATGTATGAGCTCCCACAATGAAGACTTGTTGGTCCGGATCCCACATTCGGACTAGGTATTCCAGTAATCGAACTTGGGCTCTCATGCCTGGGATACGAAAATACTTTAAGAGACCACAGTCTCTTAGTGCAGCTATGGTGGGAGGATGGTTTTCGGCATTGGCATTTTCCTCCTCGTGCTCTCATTCCCGCCACTCTAACACCATGATTGTGGCTAGTAACCTGCATAAGAAACATATAAACATGGTTAGTGATCTTATTCATGAGATAAAATTCTTGCAATTGGCTAAACGTTGCACAAATTTTTGAATTTTGCGCTGTTCGCAGGTGGCCTGCTTTTCACAGTGTGAACTTCTCGCAAGCGGTCTATGGCCCACCTGCAAGAATGAGTCATTCTCGCAGGTCCCGTATGGGTCGACTGCGAGAATGCCTCCACGCGCATAGGGTTCAAAAAACTAGTTTAAAACTGAACTTTTTACCAATGAAATTGAATTTTTAAACCATGAAAAGATAAGGAATGGAGGACTTACCAAAATGTTGTTGATGGCTCGTCAAATGGTCACCCATAGCTCCCGAAAATCGACATCGAAGGTAGAGGGTAAAATGAGGGTTTTTGGACTCAAATGGTAAAAGTGTGAAATGATATGGTAATTTTGGTTATTCACTCATTTTAATTACTTTTTACTATATCAAATGTGGATTTTTTATGTTTATTCATTATTTAACCCTAATCACTAATGTGAAAGTGAGTGAAATGATTGGCAGGTGCAAAACATGGATGATTATGAACATAATTTTTTTGATTGTTTGTTATGGTTTTGACATAAAACCTCGAGCGCTTTTTGTCCGTTCTTGCGCTTGTAAAAAACATAAGAACGTGACCGAGCGTCATTTTATCCCTTTTCTAGGCTCGTGGTGGTTACACGAAAAAGGAACCCCCCTGGAATTATCTTTAAGCTCTTTTCAGACTCTCTAAACATGAAAAGATTGCCAAGCGATCTTGCTATTTTCATGCTCGTTAAAGTATTTGAAGTATGCGTCCTTCGAGCGATAGTTTAACCCTTTTTCGGTCTCGTTGGACTATTGTACGAAAAAGGAACTGAGAGAGTTCTCTTTTGAGTGTTTTTCCCAACTCTATAATCTTGAAAAACCTTCGAGTTTACTATCTCTGCACTCGTTAAATAAACATTGACAGACCCGTAATGGGACCGAACCACTCCTTCCTAGGGTTCGTTAACAATACTCCGAGGGACTCGTCCGAAGGATGAGCTTATATAAACAAGAATATGTGACCCTCTTCAAGCTTGTGTAAAAATAAAGAGGTACTTGCCAGAAATGGTGGGGGGAAATTTGGGAAAGGGATATGTTTCATATTTGAATTGGTTGGCAGTAATTGTCGCTCTTGAACATGACACCCCCAATTCATCATTCGAAGCCGGTTTGGGAAATCCATTTGTCTCTCATTCGATTTGATAACAAGGTCTTTCCATGTGTCGTATTTGAGTCAATGCTGCCAAATCATTGGTCGTGTCATCCATATGTTCAAGAGTAGTCTGTCTGAAACCTCTATTGAGTCGGCCATCTGCAGTTATCCATTCATTCCGTGTCGGCCTTCCCTGTGTCCAAGTCTTATTGCCACATACTCTGTTTCACTTTCAAACTCTGTTACTCATTTCGTGTCATTGATGGGGGATACATCAAGGCCCTCTTGTGATGAGTCTTGTTCCATCGACTTCATCACATTATCCGGAATTAAGACTTAGAAATCATTCAGTACCTTGTAGCTTGCATGCCTCAACGACAAGTTTCCTCGCTTTCAACAGTGGGTTTACATCATTGACCCCTGATCGAAAGATTCCGTCGGATGTTCGACATCAACTCCTTTATTCACACTCGATGGATTGTACTTTAGTACCTTGGGAGTCATTGACATCAATGGTGATTTCCCTCGCACTTGTTAACGGTTACATTAATGACCGGTAATCAAGTGGTTTCTACCATGTTCGACTTCGACACATGTAATCACATGGTTAGATTCATACTTTGGGCGATGATATTGAAGACCCTGGATATTATCTTTGTGATCCAGGTTGCGATGGAGTATATATTATTTGCGACACATAGATCCATTGTGTATGTTTCGTGGCTATGTTGTCTTGATTGAAAATTTGTTGCATAGATCCACAGTGTATTTGGGTGGCTATGCTATATTGTGACAACATGGATCCACAGTGTATGATTGGTGGCCATGGTCTTTGTCTATGATGTCATCAGTCTATGATCTGAGTATGGGAATTCCTACCTCAACAATTGGTATACATGATATTCTGCCGATGCTTGGATGTTTGCAGGTTTTCGATTAGATGTGCTCTTGGTTCTCGACACACACATGCAGCTTACAAAGTCTATCGACTGTCACTGGTTCCACTCTCAGACTTTGGGGGGAATTCTGTTATCCACAATTTTGGTTGTCATGATGATATAATGATGATGGAAAATCAATCTCTTCACTACGAACACTTTCCTGAGAAAAGTTACATTTGTCTGCTTCCAGAAATCATGCTTTTAAGAGATGTTCGCAGGCTACCTATATATTTGCCTGCGAGAATGCCTGATTCTCGTAGGCTACATTAAGCTGGAGTGCGAGGGGTTCACACTGTACCTAACTTTCAGGGTGCGAACATGTTCCAAAGGAAGTAAAAATATAAAATCTCGATCCTTCTAGAAGGGAATCTTCTAGAAGGATGAGTTGGCTTTTGAATGGTTATTCAGGTGCTGGCATTCCAAATATCTTGGTATCATTTCCTATCCAAGTAACTAATCTATCTTCTCCTATATATTGAGGAGATTTCTCATGGAAAAGGTTAGAAGCAAGCTAGCAAGAGATTGATTGGATAATTATTGAAGGCCTGTATGAAGGACTGATGCTACAACAGCTAGAGACAACAGCAAAGTCATCAAAAGTGGTTGATTTTCTTCATGCATGAGCAAGTGTGTGTGTCAGAGCTAGGAGCCATCGAAATGAGATCTACAACATCAAGGCTTAGGTTGTAAGTTTCACTTTCAATTAATTCAATACAATAATATGTCCCTTTCCCATAAAGATGATGTCTCTTTATTACATAACTCCTTGATCATATGTATAGACTAGCTATTGAATATATTAATCTGCCTTTACTTCAATTGGTTTGTACTGTTGTGATATGAACGACACAAGAGAATTGGAGGGAATCTTGGAACAACAGAGACCTAAGGAAAGCATTCATAAGGTATGTCCATGATCCTCGTCTCTTAGTTCATTCAATAGGCTAGATCTAGGGAAAGTGTATTATTCTGTCCTATTTTGTTCTAGATCCAGGTGGATCTAGGGAGATCACTTTGTGTCCGCACTTACGGATTAATCCTGAAACACAAGGTCCTCCTTGATATCTTTTCTTTCTTGTTTCACCGCTTACACCACCTTTTTTCTCCTCTTTCACCTAGAAGGTGTCTCGGGTGTTATCTTTCATCATCTGAAGGGAGCGAAAACTATTTACATCATGGCCAATGGACTTACAAAATTCATAGAAAGGGGTGTGAGTCCTCATTTGATACTTCTGTAATGTGGGATAGTAGGGTGGCCCATGTCTCCACTATCTGTAGATCTCACACCATTCAAATTGTCTATATGGAAATGGAATCGACCTGCCCATCGCCATATAATTTGGAAGGACTATGCACTCATCTCAACAATGCCCCTCCGAATGAAAAGTAGTGCACCATATGTGCTCGCACATGAATTTAACTTTGGCCATATCTTACAACTGGATTTTTACGTTGGCCAGTTGTAACTACACCTTCGCCAACCTAGGTGATGTTTTTTTCCTCCCGATGTGTCTTCCAATCGCATCGCAATTTCGACTACCTCGACTTGATTCGTCACGTTTTTCTAGGTGAGTAGGACTCGGATATGGGGGAGAAACCCCACAATGAACCATTCTATTTGTTGCATGTCCTGGATTTGTAACTTCAACTTGTCCAACAAAATCTTGAATCACTGGTCATAATCTGAGACGATCTCTCCTTCCTTCGGTTTGATTTATTTGATCTCAATTATACATTGGGAATTAGACTTCGGCTTTTGAAACTACCGAAGTAGATCTTTATTGATCTTGTTCAGGGAACTTTCCTATCCCACTGGCACAATGGACTTGTATTTCATGTACCATGTCAAGGATCTATCCCTAAAGGTAGTCTCTAGTTATGCAATCTTCGTCGCATTGTCTGTAACTCTCTTTACAGACCAGATTGCTTCACAGGTAAACCAATGTTTCTCTCCATTGTTCCTACCCATTCCATGGAACATGGGTAATCTCAGTGTACTATCTTGATTTTCCATCTTCAAACTAGGACTAGTTCTCCCCTTCTGACTATTATGGGATGGATCTTTCCAAACTACTATTAGTTGGGGTAAAATATTGTTGACTTCACCTTCTTATTCACTTACTTCATCACTTCTTTCTTCTTCTTCTCTTTCCTTGACTCCAATCTCTTTATTAACTGTAGTGTTTTCTTCTTGGTTAAAAATTCACAAGGGGGTTGGTACAAAAGGGGGGTAAGAACATATTCTTCTTATCATTCTCGTGAGGTGACCCAAAGAGCTATATATTTGTAGCCATGCAAGACCATCCAATATTATCAACTCATCTCCCCCACCACTAGGGGAGCCTCCATATTCTATCTCTTCTGGTGCACTACCAATCTATGCCATCTCTACCCGACCTGACTGCACACCACCAACATGCACTTATTCCTTCAGGCTAGTCCATGTTCCATCTCTTGGTCTAATATGCAAACTACCACCTTGTGTAGAATCACTCTCTCCAATCATCATGTTACTTCTCCACACACCATCCTCTCTCCTTCCCAACACACTACCACTGTGTTGAGAGACAAATTATCTTTTGATTGGTGCCTCATGGTACTACGTGAAAACTTCACTTCTTGTCAGTGCGTAACTGTGTGATGCTTCCTCCTCCTAGTTTGTGGGTGCATCACAAATTTTCGCCCACACACCACACATGTGTGCTCTTTCCTTTCTTAAGGTTGTGTCATACCACAACAAGCAAAGGGTACAATTTTCATCACCTATGCCCTTATTACCACTACTGTCACTACTAGAATCTTCGATTCCAAGCCTCTTCAAAAGAATGTCCTTGCCTATGCTCCACTCTGGCACCACATCCCCTCCCTTGCCACTGTGTTGTGTGAGTTTCCTTTTCATTTTGGGCCTGAAACCTCGTTGTGCACCCTTGGCTATATCTTCTCTACTCCTCCACTCAAATTTCTCTATCAACTCATATCTTTTTGTATATATCTTAGCTCTTTTTCTCCTCTTATATTTTGGGTCCATTCCATTCCTCACCTCATCTCAACACCTTCTTGGACCCTCTTCAATGGATCCATATTCTGGATCTTCTTCCCCCACCTCTTCCAATGCCACCCCCCAAAAATAGGGGGGTTTACTTGGCCTTTCTTTTAGGATCCATGCACATCAATTCCTTCTCTACGAATAACATCTTGATCCACAACGATATATATTTGAGCATTTGATTTTGAGGATCTTCTTCAAACTTTCTTTCAACCTCATTGAAAGAATCGCAATATTGAATGATTAATTCAACAATGTAGATTTCTTTCACTCGAGCGAACCATAAATCAATCGCTTGAGTCCAATTGTTTTATAGCTCCTTCAAATTGTCACACTTGGTTTTATTCCAAACTATTTTCTCCACTGGTAACACAATCAAATTTATAGAAGCTTGTATTTTTAACCATTCATGCAACATACATGGAAATTATCCAAAGAAGAGCTCATGCATGTCTGAGTAAATGTATCGGTCCTTCCATTCCTTTATGTTCACATGCAATCCTTGCATCTCTAAAAGAAAAAACTAATCATCTTTTTCTTCTATCCAATCTTGAATGTCCTCGTTATAAGGATTCCGCCACATTTCTCTTTTCCTCCATCAATTTCAACAAGACTTCAGGTCTCGACAACAAAAGCATTTGTTGGAGTGTTAGTCTCCATTTTGGTTCACACTTGCATGTGCACCGACCTTCCTAACGGTGGGGTGGTTTAGACACAGGGTTCATCTAGATCATGTCCAACAAAACCCCTAAGCACTGACATATCAATTCTTGACCAAGGTCGAGGAAATTCTAACCCGAGATGCAAAGAGGATCATAGAGACCATAAGGTCTTGTGTCGGTGATGAATGATTAAACATTAAGCATACTAAATGCTACTGCAGTTGGAATCCGTATAACTCATATTTGATACTTCATTAAGGACTAAGAATGAAAACAATACACATCCACATTCCACCCAGTCATAACAAACAAAAACTAGGTTGTAACTTCTGTATATTCATTACTAGAAGGATTTCATCGTAACAGAGCTATAAATTATGTTGAACATTAGCCTATGATAGTCATGGAATAACATATAATCATTATATCAATAGGAGAAATACATAGAATTCACCATGCACCTTGCTTAGGACTCAAACATATCAAAATGCATGAATATATCCAAGGACATTACAATACTAAAACTGACTCAGAGTAAGCTCGATGTTGGTAACTAACTCGAAACTCTCAGACTAGATGAATAGATTCTCATCAAATCCTTAAGGTAATAGCCAAATTTTATCTGATATTAAAGATCCTTTTTATATCCTTTGTTGATGGAGAGATTTTTCCCTTCCTGTTCTACTCCACTTGCTTATTTGATCCAATTGACTTGCATGCTTTAGGTACCTGCAAGCGCTCCATGTAGACTTTCTACATCAGGGGAAATCTTAACTTCCTAACTCGCTCCTCTTCTGGCCACCCCACATATTTGTATCATGATGGAACTATTCATTTGGGGAGATATTTGGGTGATTCCTTTATTGCTTCCGACAAACATTTTCTTGGTTTCTAGTGTAATTGAAAAAACTCGGATCGACATGCATTTGGTATTTTTTATGTTCTGGGCTTTGCTAATAAAACTTTATTCGATTCGCACTTCATGGAAATCCTCGCACAGTTACTTAGGTGCACATAGAACTTATAAAATGGGAGCACAATGCTTCCTTGGTGCACACACACAAAAGTTAACCCAAAAATTTGGGTGCCTATAGACACCACACTTTGTTTTGGGACGACACCTAGAAACAACTTCATTCCTGGGGAACTCATGCAACTCTCCAACCTCTCAAAAACACCATGAAAACTCAGGGACACATATGGGTGTGGCAATATTGGGGGAGTGATTCGAAAGATGGCTAATGGAGTACATGGATCTCGATAGAATAATGGAATTGGGTTGGTCATCGCAATGGGAAAATTTATGGTAGAAGCTCCAAAATCATAAAATCATGAAGCATGATGGACTAGATAAGTTGAGATTGGGCTTGTTGATCTTTATGTAGATTAATACTTATTTTATTCTAATATCTTTTTACTTAAATTTTTTTTGAGTCTGGTGGGTTCATTCACGATGGGTGTATTTTATTTCCCAAAGAAATTTGTGTTATACAAAATGCACCTTTCTTCTTCGTCACATGCAAATTGCACCAATACTTAAGCATTTTCTTGATATCCTTTATGGTGGGTTCATGGGTTGGTGGAATCTTGGGTTCACTTGCTCTTCTTTTTAATTTTTCCACCACCAAAGTACACCAAAACTTCTGTGACCCTCATAATAGCTCTTAAATATAATCTTCTTCATATCCTTTACACCATGGGTTCACGAGTTCTCAAACCCGCAGAATCATCCTCACATTTCCTCCATGCCTACCACCCTGCTATTCTAAATCCATTACCTTTGTCACATTTATCGAGATCTATTTAATGCTATTCCTATGGAAATTAACTGCTAATTGAATTCTGAAAAGGCCATTATTGATTGCATACTTCTTGAAGTAATGTCATTTAATTGTATTAACTTCTCCATTGAAAAGGACTTAAGTGATATTAACGAAGAAGATTATATTTCAATATTCTAAGGAATTATAAGAAGAGTTCACCATCTACACCAGAATTGCCATGATAAAGCGACAATTTTGTGGAGACACACTTAACATGTTCGCATGAGAAGACTACAATTTTAACTGGTCAAGGTCTTACTCATATTTCACAACATTTCCTCTACCATAAATAAATGAAAATAAGACTTGGACATGATGTATTTCTCTAGCTGGATGTGTTCCTAAAGTTTTTTATTGCAAAAACATAGTTTCCTAGTGTGTTGACAAGTTTTTTCAAAATTGAATGGAAATTCTTCTACACAATGGATCCCATGTCTCTTTAGCTCCTTCAACTTTTAGGAAAATGTTAAAATTACCAGAACCAACTATTATATTCAAAGGATATGAAGCTAAATTTTCCTTAAGGAGAAGAACGATAGATTAGATCTTCTATAAGAATACTTAGAAGATCCTTGAGCATTTCCAGAGGATATATCCAGAATTCAGGTTAGTTCATTGAAAAATCCCTACCA
This sequence comes from Picea engelmannii, assembly GCA_009831015.1. Classification (NCBI taxonomy): domain Eukaryota; kingdom Viridiplantae; phylum Streptophyta; class Pinopsida; order Pinales; family Pinaceae; genus Picea; species Picea engelmannii. The sequence goes on from ML790412.1 coordinate 47,141, forward strand.
AGAAGTAGCATGGATTTTGCTAAAATTATAGGACAAGAGTATACAGAAACCAATCCATGGTTGTCTCTTTATAAATTATATTTTACATTCCATGCACAAGCGATTTTTGATTGGGGAAAAATGATATCTACTGAAATTTCTTTGCAACTGTCAAATTATAAAGACACTAAGAATTTCTACATGTCTTCCTACTTGATATTTTCTATTGCTTACTGCCATATGTTCAAGGGATTGAATATAGGAAAAAGGGTATATTTTAATGTTGACCCTGTCACAATGTGGTATCAAGCCCCGTGGAGCAAAAAGGATGCTCACTACTTTTATGAAGTATATCATGAATTCATGTATGTTTTTAAGAAGCTATTCTTTGGAGGAAATACATCCAGATTGTCACAGGAAGCAATAATTTTTCTGAATAAGGAGATTATAAAGGAGATGGAAAAATACAATATTATAAGGATGTATTGCTCTCATGAAAAACTCCTTTATCTTCCTTACTATGTTCTATATAGATTATTTGTTGTTGTATTGGCAAGACAATACAAGTTCTGGTTGCATCTATTCTATGAGAAAAAGAAGAAGCAATTTATCCCACCACCTTGGAAGATCGGTGAAATCTTTCTAAGAGGAACTGCTAAAATTGATGAATATTCTACACAATTTGATTAATATAAGATGAAATTTGCAAAAGAGAGTAAGGGTTTTGACCCTAATCATATTTTTCATGATCACATTGTATCAGTTGGATTCAATAGTACACTTATTAATACTTTTATATTTGGAGAAGAAGAAGGAGACAACCATGATCCTCCAACTAAATCTATTGAAAGGAAAGTAGGTGATATTGAAACCATCATAAGTACCACATACCAATATAAGAAGAAAGGAAAACCCTCTAATGAAAATAATGCTCAGTCTCCAATTATTTCCCAAAAGAGCACCCTATCCAAAAAGAACTCTCAGTCTACAACATCTCAGCAAAAAAAGTCTTCAATGAATAAGTCAGATGATGGAGGTGATAAAAACCCTCCTCAGAGAAAATTGGAAAAATCTCATAATTTGCAAGTAAAAAGAAAGAGGACTAATTCTCAACAATAAATTGAAGAGAACGTACATGAGAGTGAGATCCATGTCAAAGATATGGATTTAGAACTTGATATAGAAAATATCCAATTCCCCAATGATAAAGAATGAGTATAGGAAAATATACAACCTGTGGTCGAACTCACTATGCAAGATGAAGAGTTTTTAGAGGAAGATTCATTTTCCATACATAGCTCTTTATTTGATCAAGAATCAAGAAAAATGATTTTTGAAAGAACCCTTTCAAAAAATAAAAAGGGAAAAATGTGTTCTACATTTAATCTTAATAACATGCTTCCATCTGGAATCGCTAAGATTCATAATGTTAAGCCCTAATATTGGCTCATTACCCCTTAATTGGGGCATATTATATTAGTAATGTTATTTTATTTATGTCGACTTTAGGCCATTAGTTGTAATTATACCTCCTCGTCTCCTATATATACCAAGGAGACATTTTCATTTTGAATCATCTTGTACTTGAACATTTAAGTGGGGTAAAAGGAGGTTGCCCCCTTGAAGAGGCTTATTATCTGAAATTCGCTTTTTTTCAAGGCGTTGAGTACTTTTTCTGAGGATTTTCTATGCTATATTGATATTTGGTTCTTACCATATGGTATCAGAGCTCAAGGTCTTGGGGTTTTGCTGCTACATCTGAGACACCTTGGAATTTTCACTATAACTTGTTTTCTACAATGTTTCAGAAGGAACGTCTTAGAGAATATTTAGTAGATGGATCAAGGTACGTTGGGTTCAAAATTTAGCTCCTGAGGTCTTATACTTCCAGAGATACATCATGTACAAGATAGGGTTATGGAATCATCCTGAAATGAGTCATTGTAGAATTTTCGCTATAAAAACTTTTCTGTAACGTTTCAGACCCTGAGCTCCAGAGGATATTTATAGAAATTAGTAAGGTATATGTGGTAAAATGTTCAGATTTTGGGTCATCTTAAATTTGTAGATACACCCTGTGTAAGATAGGGTATCTGACTAGTCCTATTGACTAGTCTCAAGAAGGTGTTCTAGGTAAAACAATCATAACTTCTTCCTAGAGTATCCAAATTGCATGGGACTGGTTGC
>ML790412.1:79886-92505 GCA_009831015.1 Picea engelmannii
ACTTAATTATGTACAACTTACACGTGTAATTTGATATATAATAATGAGCGAGAGTCATGTAATGAATACAAATAAAATTTAAAATTATGAGAAGACATAGACATAATTTGATGACTTATTGTGTAATTATACATATTTTAACTTAAGCATAGATCCAATTGTCACGCTATTAGTTATATTGTAATTATAAAATTAACAATGACATTAAGATAAATGTGGAGAGTGTTAGATTACAAACTATGCCAATGAATTTAAGAAAACTTTGAGGCCTTGGTGGGCATGTGATAGTCAAACTTTGAGGTCTTGGTTGGCATGTGATAGTCATTGTAATGGAGATATTTTGATTCAAAAATGTTTGTAATAAAGTAATATTTTATTTAATAACAATAGTTCAACTTTCATTTTTATTACATTTAAGAAAATTTTGGGGCTTTGGTGGGTATGTGATAGTCATTGTAATGGAGATATTGTGAGTCAAAAATGTTTGTAATGAAGCAATATTTTATTTAATGACAATAGCTCAACTCCTTTATACATTCACATAACTTTCATGGTCGTGGATTGTACATAGATCCGATTATAAAAGGCTAATTTATGAGAGCCCAAATTCCCTATATTTAATTACAAATCTCAAATTCAACTCTTCATATTCTAAGGCTTCAAACAATTTGCTAAAGACAAAAATATATTATGTTACATTACCAATTACTACAATTGTAGGAAAAATGTCTCATTAAATACACTCCATTTATGAATGATGATTTTGTGGTCATATGAAATAGTTCAACATAATCATCATATAGTTCCTCATGCTTATAATTCGCACGTAACAATGTCGAATTTACATTAATTGTTCAAAATTCTAAAATTCTATGTTTATTGTTAAAACAAGGTATAAATCTATGTGAGAGGGCTCAAAACATGCATGCCAAAAATCATACAAGTGACATTTTTAGAAAGTAAGACTTGAATTCTATAGATTTTCGCATTACTAAAAAAAACCCATATCTCAGAGTTCCCAAACTCAACTCCATTTGCTTGTATAGAATCTACCAAGTCAACAACTTTTCCAATTTTAATTGAATTGACCAAAAGTGCATTGCTTCATTAAAATGCATGCCCAATGTTCAATTCAACTTCAAATTGAGTGATTCAATTTGGAAAGGCCATGTTTTTTCGTTCCTCGCATTTCTACATTTCCATATTTCCAATTTGAGCTTGTTGGAGGGCCTCTTAGGTCCTTGTAAAAGTCATCATACATTTTAATAAGACATTAGCACAAGTGAATATGTAAATGTAAATGGTAAATGACAAGTGTGTAGAAGAACCTAAGGAATAATTAGATGGGCCATGTACAATTGCTCCAACCATTCTCTTGATTATATACATACTCTTGATAATTGAATAAAACTTGGTTGATTAATCTTCCTAATTACCTATCTTGAGTATTTACATGTGTATATTTGCAAATGTGGTCATTTCTTGAAAGCATGTTGAAACCTGGGTTTCAACACTTTGATGGCATTTCCATTGTGAGAACGACCTTGGTTTGGGAATAATCGAGGAGTGATCTTCTTCCTAGTGGATGATAGTAGCACATGAGAGGCTCACCTGCACATAGAAGACCATAAGAGATTATGAGAGAGAAAAAATATGCAAGTTTGGGGATGAAAGAAAACAATGCTACTTGTTGATTTACTAGTACAAACTCTTGATAGATGAATGGAGAAAGGAAAATAATGTGTTTATTGGTGTACAATTTGGTGATTAATGACTTGAATATTTACTCATTTGTGATATTCATTTGATGCTTCATTTGTGTTTAATTAGTTGTGAGAGATTCTTATTAAAGAAATTTGATGATGCATCCTAGAAATTGAACCCAATTGACCATAACTATAATGTAACTAGCTCTCATGTTGAGTCACGTTACTACAAAATTTGACATAACATAAGTATGATACCATTTTATTATGAATGCATACACGTAGCATGAAAAAAATGACTAATGCAACTACCAATAATTTTAAAGTCGTAAATGCGGACTATTTTTCACACAAAAACATTCAAACACACAAAACATATAATAAACATAACATACAAGAACAACATTAAGAGTAAACAAGAACAACAACTATAATACTTATATTTATAAATATTTAAACAACCAACTGCAAACATCGAACGTTCCACCTAACCATAAACAATGTTGCATCAATTCTCTCTATAACAGGCCATGCTCGAGTTGTAGCTATGATTCCACAAGGTTGAACATGTTCATATGGTTGGCTATTGTCCACTCAAATAGCCCAATACCCGATAAACTTATAGTGACATGACTCCTACAATAATTTTGATCGTCCAACTCTCTTCCCCATCAGTTTGTACAACCCAAGGGATAGGATTTCCTTCTCTACACTGTAGTCCCTCAGAAAATCCTCATCCCCTCCAAGGCTCTAGAATAAACTAGATAGGAATCTCTTAGTTGGGGAATTTAGGAAATCCAGTTGGAAACATCCTTCACACCATCTTCACGTGTGCTCTTTAAAATATCATAACATTGATGAAAACCTATTTTTCAACATAAATCATAGCTCTCTCATGGTTTTTTTCTACATAGTATGGTTTCTTCTCCTTTTCTAGCACCAAACTTTGTTTTTATTCTCTTCTTTCTCCTGTAAAAAATCATCTCTCCTCTCCTACTCGAATTTCCTTTTCCTTTTCTTCCATGCACGATTGACTCTCACAATTCCTCAAAATGATTGTACTCATCCCATGTTGTCATAAATAGGTGAGGCGAATCTGTCACCCACCTCTTGCATACATTCAATGATTGGTTTTAATAATTCAAAGGAGGATTACATGGTTATGAAAAATTGATTTAGGAATAAGGCATGGGATTCTAGGCATGTGGAATTCTCGCAAACGCCCCTTTAGCCCCCCCTCTCTTATGGAATCATAGCCCCCATGAATTTTTCCTTCTACGTCTACAACAATTGATGTATTCTATTTTATTATATTTCCATGTAAAAGGTTTACAGATTACATCATTGGGCCCTCATCCACTCAACATATATACAATTATACATTTATAATCTAGGGATCATAAATGAGGGTATGAAAATCCCCTTCGCATATTTTTTCACTATCCTCAGTGCACATCACCATACAAGTGTACACACATATATACATAATTTTACATCACAATACTCAATAAGTTCATATTTTAATGACTCCCATGAAAATTCCGACCAACAAAATCTCATTCCCATCAACCTACATGACCCAAGGAAGTGTACCCCCTTATCTGCACAATAGTCCCTTAGGTTATCCCACTTCCCTTCCACAGTTCCAACACAGGATGACCAATAAATCTCAGAGCTGTGTTCTAGCAACTCCACCTGCCAAAATGGAGTCTTTATGCATTTATGTATAAATATAAATTCATATTTCCTCAAAATCTATAAAAATATGTGTGTAATCCTCCCGCGTGATCTCTTTGTACACCCACATGGCATCTTCAAGACTATAGTAGGTCCAATGGACCTTTACCAGGCTGATGGCTTGGTTTCTAAGTACTTTGACTTTCTGGTCTAGGATTTGCATTGGCTCCACCAAAAAGTCCCCTTCGTGCTCCACTTGGATCATAATCTAATAAATCACATGGTTCGGATCATGCACATACTTTTTCAGTAAAGACACATGAAACACATTATGAATACACATGGATGCAGGAAATGCAAGTATGTATGCAAATGGGCCTATCCTATCTAGGATCTCAAATGGCCCATAATATCTCATTGCCAACTTTGGGAAACTTTCCAATTTCAACAAGATTCTTTTAGCCTTCACTTTTAAAAATGTTTGCTCGCCGACTCTAAATTATCTATGTGCCCCACCTTTATCCACATAAATTTTCTACTTGTCCTATAAAGTCTTTAAGTTATGCTTTATCCTTACCATCTTCTCTTCCATTTCCTTGAGCATCTATAGCCCAATGATGACTCTATCTATTGGGTTATCCCAACTCACTGGTGTTTTTTATTTTCTTCCATACAAGGCTTAAAATGGGCTCATCTTCAATGATGCATGATACCCATTGTTGTAAGCAAACTCAACCAAATGAAGATAGTCTTCCCATATAGAAGGCTTTTCCATAGAATACGTCCTCAACATATCTTCAATTGTTTGGTTGATTCTTTCTACATTCCCATCGAACTCTGGATGATATGCTATGTTGAAATTCAAATTTGTCCCAAATCCTTTAAACAACCCTTTCTAAAAATTGGAAGTGAACTTGGGATATCTATCCAACACTATTTCCTTAGGCACGACATATGGTCTGACATTTTCTTTCATATAAATTTCTACAATGTTGGCTACCTTATCAGTCATCTTGACTAGAATAAAATGTATAGCCTATGTAATATTTTCCACCACTACCGCAATGGAATCATTATTACTTGTTTTTCTAGGCATATTGGCGATGAAATATATGGTAATAATATCCCATTTCCACTCGGGAATGGGAAATGAGTGTAGCAATCTTGTTGGATGTCTATGCTCAACCTTTTTTTTTTTACATTCAATGAATATGGAAATATAATAAGCCACATATTTCTTCATTCCGAGCCATAAATTTTGGCCTATTATATCTACAATAGTTTTCTGGTACCCTGGATGTCGAGTGTATGACACATTGTGCATCTCTTTCAACACTAAATTTATCAACTCCTTAGAATTAGGAACTTAAAATTTTATCCTATACAAGAGGATTCCATCCTCTTCCAACCTATAGTATTTAAATTTCAGTTGTACATTACCCTGTTGTATACCTTATTCAACTTGCACATAATTCTAGTTTGATTCTATAGATTCCAAAATTCTTATTTTTAAATTTGAACCATATATACTAATGGTTGTAGCATGCATTTCATGTACCCTCCTATTGAGTATATCAACAATTTTATTCTATTTTCCCTTTTGATGTGCTTGATGTCAAATTCATATTCACTAAGAAAATCCATTCATCTAGTTTGTCTAGCATTTAGTGTTGCCTACTCAAAAAAATATTTCATACCACTATGGTCTGTCATCATCTCAATGTTTTATTCCTATGAGATAATTCCTTTACATTTTCAATGCATGGACAATAGTTGCAAGCTCCAAGTCATGGGTAGCATACTTTATTTAATGCTCTTTCAGTTTTCTTTATTCATAGAAAATGACATGCCCATTTTGGGTAGAGAATCCAAAAAGTCCTTCTTTACATGCATCTGTGCACGTGAAAAAATCCTCATTTGGATCTGCAATATTTAAAATAGGTGCACTAATTAATAAATCCTTCAAGTGTTGGAAACTCTCTTCACACTTGGTAGTCCATTCAATTTTTTATTTATTTATTTTACAGTAACGTGATTGGGTGTGAAACCTTGGAGAAACCTTCAATGAATCTCCTATAGTAACCATATAGACCCATAAATGATCAAAGCTATGAAATGTTATTTGTTCTAGGCCATCCTTTGATTTCCTCAATTTTATTTGGATCCACTGATATTCCCTCTTCTAAGAAAATGTGACCCAAATAGTGGATTTTCCTCTGATAGAAAGTGCACTTGCTCAAATTGGCATACAATTGGTCCCATCTCAACACTTGTACTGCCAGCCTCAAATGATGATCACGCTTCTCCTATTTCTTGGAGTAGATAATAATTCCATCCAAAAAGAAAATGGAAATTTTGTCTAGGTACTCTATGAACAGTCCATTCATCAAACACATAAGAGTAGCTAGTGCATTTATCAACCCAAATGGCACCACTACAAAATCATAATGGCCATAACTTGTCCAAAAGACTATATTTCCAATATCTTCTTCTTTGATTCTCACTTGATGGTACCTTGACCTCAGGTTAATATTGTAAAATATCCTTGCTCCTTTCAGCTGATAAAAAATATCATCAATCCTCGATAGAGTTTACTAATTATTTACAATGTTCAGTTGTCTGAAGTCAATACAAAACCTTAGAGTTCCATCCTTTTTTCTTCACAAAAAGAACTAGGGCACCCTAAGGTGAAACAATTTGGCATATGTATCCCTTCTTCATCAACTCTTCTAGATACATATGCAACTTTTTAAGCTTCAGTGTGTTCATTCTATAGGGAGTCTTGGACACTAGGGAAGTTCCAGGGATCAAGTCAATAGAGAATTCATTGTCTCTCTTTAGTGGAAATCACGGAAATTCCCCAAATACATCTTCATATTCTCTTAAAACTGAGTAATCTTTCGTATTTAGCACTTTATCATCGGTTGGCTCTTCCATGTGTGATGCATATATCTAGCATCCTCTTCTAAAATGTTTTTTCATCAACAATGTTGAAATATCTCTAATGGATATATTCCTTTGAATGCCTTGAATTGTCCTTAAATCCCCTTCCTCATCAAGGCATGTGAAATCATTGTTGTATCAATATAGGATAGCATGAYGATTGTCCAATCAATCCATACCAATCAAAAAATCATATGACCAAAGAAGTATGATGTTCAAATTTTCCTTAGTGTTAGCTTCATTCATGTTCACTTGGTAGTCCCTGACAGGATCATTAATTATTCTCCCAGTTCTAGTAGCTAGTTGAACCAACCAAGACTTTTCATGCTCACATATCCTTAATTTAAATCTCCTATCTATATTGGAATCTATATAGCTATTGGTATACCCATAAATCAATCAAAATAGTTATAGGTTTTTAGAGTTGATTTCTTTTGGAATTTCCAGTTCATATTGATCGATGTTTCAAGTCCTTACCTGAATTCATCTTCAAGACAAATAGTCGATGATGAGGGTTGTGGAATTGTTCTATATATACAAAAGGATGTAGAAAAAAGATCATAACCAAACAAGTCAACTTAATGAAAACTAAGAAGATGCATAAAAACAGAAATAGTTTTTTGCATAAACCCTAAAAAACCTAAAAAAAACTATTAACTAAAGGTAAACTATACTATATAATATGTATCATATAATATACTATATTGTATTAAATTAAAAACTATAGATAGTAATACCATATAAATAATAACTTGTACTATATGTTATATGTTATATAATAAAACTAAACTATATATATATATATATATAAAGGAGAAGGAGAAATCCCTAAAGAACTTCTTAGAAGTAGAAAGGGGAAGGAGATATCATCAAATTAGATTGTTCAAACTAGATTCTCTGGAGTCCCTTTATTGATTTAACAAGGAGAGTTATCTCCTACTTACCTCTAGGCCATCATCTTGGTTGATGTTGTTTAGGTGCTTGATTATATCAAGGGCCTCCCTAACACATCGTTTGTAATAGTGGTCTTATTTTGCGAGGATTTTAGTGTCTTAAAGGCACATATGGTGCTTGGTTTTGAGAGAATGTTATGCCAAAGTACAGGTGTGAATATGATTCTTCCTAATGCCTTCTTAATTTTCTTTAATTCGTACCTAGAATGATCGTTCGGTTTCTCCAATGTAAATTTTCCCGCAAGAACATGAAATCTTGTAGACACCCTTCTCTTGACGATGGTCAATGGGGCCATTTATAGACCTCATTCTTCGTCTGAGAGTTATCATAGGTTTGAAATAAGTTGTGATTTATTTTCTTTTCAAAACCTTTGTAATATCCATGACCCCCCAGATATAGGGGAGGTACGCTTTCATAGTGGAGGTTTTATTTTTTTGAGAGTGAGACCTTCTTTCTTCTTTTCTCTGAGCTTTCTTGATGTCCCTATATTTGTATCCTATACTCATAAAAACCTTAGTTATCTAGTCTATTTCTTGTTCAAAATTTTCATTGCCATATATTATGGCTTCCCTTGTGTCTAGGGTATTGAGAACCCCCATATTTTTTGAATGGTAGTAGTGGGAGTTAATATGAAGGTAGTTGCGAGTGTGAGTTTTCTTCCTAAATACCTTATGCCCAAGAGTTCCATGTTATGTCCTTTTGATTAGTACATCCATGAAAGGTATGCTCTCATTTTATTACAGTTCCATGGTAATGTTGAGTATATGTTTCCATTGATGTCAATGCGATCACAGACAGTATGGCGCAAAGTTGGCACACAACCAGAGGAAGTGTGTGGAAGGATTCTTTCTATGCTATCACAAACCTATTGCAATGGAACCTATAGAAGAAGTTGTGAAAGGTTGAAAACATAAGTGAACAGAAGGATCGAAGGACAAAAGGATAAATGGCGCAGAAGATATGGCTCAAAGTATGGTGCACAGACAAAGGAAGTCTTGAATGTTGAAAGATTAGTTGTTGAAAAATTGGCTGTGATTGAATTGTTGAAATATTGGTTCTCATTGATGTCAACCCTTGAACATAAGTTAACAAGTTGCATGTCAAGGTAAAGTAGATGTAAACAAAATTTAACAAGTTTCATGTTAGTTTCATGTTAAAGTAACCGTAAACAAAAGTTAAAAAGACATTACGAGTTTCCCCTAAATTAGGAAAAAGGTAAATTCTAAAAAAAAAACACTAATTTTAGAAAATTCTCGGATGAATATAAAACTAACCAATAACTAAGAGATAACTAGAGTGACATTATTTGTCAACTCTTTTTTCTGATTACATGCATAAACAAAGAGATAACTGATAATTAAAAAAATTTAAAAAAATTTAAAAAAATTTACAAAAACACTAAAAATCGAATTTGAGGCATCATACGAAGGAACTTGGCTCTCGAAAAGTGTTGAAATAGATTCTGATATGATAGATCATATCAACACTAAAGTGAACTCTTCAATATGCAACTCCCTATAAAATTTCATCCCAATCGAATAACCAAGTCAAAAGTTACGACTCTCGGAAATCCCTACATTTTTTATTGAGATCCTCATTGGAAACATATATATACAGAGAAGACTCAATTGAATATTTTGTGTGTGAATATATATTGGAATATTTGAGGTAGTGAGACGAAGGCAATGAATTTCAACGAAGGGAGATTTTTATAGAAGCCGAGTGTACGAAAGAAAAGTTACTGCAACAGTGTCTCTGAGGTAATCTGCGAGTTGCAGAAGGGAAAAGTGCGAACATCCCTGAGAAGGAAATGTATAGGTTGTGGATCCGTGAAGAAGACAAGAAGAAGATCAGAGATATAATCCACTAGGTCATATATCAATTGAAGTCTTGATGAGATATCAAAATCAGTAGCAACAACAAAAGTATCAGAAACATTAGCAATAATAGGTTATCAGTTACAACGACAGAGGTAGTGACATATTGCTCTACATTTATGTTTCAGGGTGGTTAGATGGGGCAAGGAAAGGGGTTTGTAGCCTCCTTCCTGTTGGAGTCAATAAACTAGGGAGTTGGAGCTTCCTTCAGGTTGAAGCCTGTAAATAGGGGGGTGGAGCCTCCTTCTAGTTGTAGTTGGAGAAATAGGAAGTTGGTTCCTTCAATGAATGTACTCTTTGATAAATAAGAAAAGCATTATGTGGTTTTTTCCCGCATTGGGTTTCCACGTAAAATTATGGTGTACTATATTTATGTGTTTTTTATGCACTGAATTATGGTATTGATGATATATTGAATGCTAATGATAAATAATTGAAGATTTTATATTTTTGTTAAAGAAAGCAAAGTTCTCATACTGATTCACCCCCCCTCTCAGTATTCCAATAATTGGTATCAGAGCAGGTCCTTCAGGAAGCAGTCTAACCACTAGAAGGAGATCATGGAATACATTAATATTGGAGCACCATTGTTTGACGATCAAAACTATACCTTATAGAATAAAATGATGAAAACATTTTTACGGGCACAAGGATTTGATGTTTGGAAATTAGTAGTAGATGGGTATACAACACCAACCATTCCCCCAACCGAAAAACATGGAAAGAAACTTAGTGAAAACAACTCAAAGGCTAACGGTAGCATTTTGAACAGTCTAGTTGATTTAGTATTTGTCAAGGTTATGCATTGTGACAGTGAAAATGATCTTTGGGATAAACTCCAAAATATTTATGAAGGAGATTCCAAAGTTAAGGGAGATAAGATTCAAATATTCAGAGATAAGTTTGAACAATTGAAGATGAAGGAAGATGAAGACATTACATCCTACCTTATGCACGTTGACGAAATAGTTAACACTATTAAGGGATTGGGAGTAGAAGTTGATGAATCAATGGTTGTTCAAAAGGTATTGAGGTATCTTCCTATGAGATTTGATCCTAAAATATCATCCCTAGAAGAAAGAGAAGATATTAGTGCATTGAGAATGGATGAGATACATGGAATATTTACATTCTATGAAATGAGAATAGAACAGGAGAACCCAGTCACAAAGGAAGCATCTTTCAAATAATCCAAGAAGACAAAGAAGAAGAACAAGCAAAAGTCAAAACCTGGTTGCAACTGCAGTGATGATTCAGATGAATATGAAGAGATGGATAACTTCGTAAGGAAATTAAAGAAAGGAATTGAAAAGTATAAAGGTATCCTTCCATTGAAATGTTTTAATTATTGTGGTATTGGTCATTTTTATTTTGAATGTCCTCATAAGAATAAATACAGTGATGAAGAATAAGCTTCTAAAATGGAAAAGAAATATCAAAAGGGAAACAAGAGAAGAAACAAAAGGAAATTCTTCAAGAAAATTTTATACTCAAAGGAGGACAGTTCCTCATTAGATGAGGAGGATAATGTGTTGGAATACTGGGAAGGGGGAGTGAATCAATATTAGTATTTTTCTTTCTTTAACCACAATATAAATATTCAATGATATTAAATCATCATTTAATATAGAATCAATACCATAAATCAATGCATAAACAACACATAAACAAAGTACACCAAAGTTTTACGTGGAAACCCAATGCAGTAAAAAACCACATAATGTTTTTCTTATTTTTCAAAGAGAATTCATTGGAAGCACCAACTTCCTATTTCTCCAACTAAAACTAGAAGGAGGTGCCAACCCCCTATTTATAGGCTACAACCTGAAGGAAGCTCCAGCTCCCTAATTTTTTGTCTCCAACCAGAAGGAGGCTACAACCCCCTTTCCTTTCCCCTCCCAACCACCTTTAAATATAACTGTAGACAACCCTGTCACTACCTATGTTGTTGTAAATGATAACCTATTGTTGTTTTTGCTTCTTATACCTTTGTTGTTTCTATTGAAATCAATATCTCATCAAGACTACAAACACTTATTCCTCATGCCAAAATCCATAAGAGAATTCTCTAAATCAACAACTTATGACTTGTTGAGACATAATTGTTCCTGATTTATTCAAAATAACTCCTTAACACACACAAGAAGACATACCTTCATATTGTAGCTGACCCGAGATTTTAGATCCCTTATCTTACACAACTTTTCCTCATAGGTATGTGACTATGTATACTTTATGCCCGTGGGTATCCGCGCTTTTCGTCATTGCACCTGTGGATGTCTATGCGTTTCCTCCTAAAAATCGTGGATATACTCAAGGAATTCATGTATGAAACCCATTCTGCATACTCTCGACTCCTGCAAACTTCTTACTTCACTTAACTTCTTTGTCTTCGACTCACTACCTTAGATCTTTAGCCTATATTCTCATAAGTGAATACATAGAAGTGATTTGCAACGGACTCTTCTCTCTGTTATAAAAATAATTTTATTAATGAAATGAAACTTACATGCAACTTATGATTTCATGCAACTCACATGCATATTGTTATCTTTTGTTTACTCTTTAATTATCCCTACAATAATTAATTATCCCTCCAATAATTAATTATCCCTGCAATAATTAATTATCTTCTTTGTACTGCCACTTTACTTCGACATGAAACTTTTCTCAAGGGTTGACATCAATGACAACCAATCTCAATAATTAATTATCCCCGCAATAATTAAGTATCCTTGCAATAATTAATTAATCATTTTCGATAAATAATTAATCTTTCAACAATCTCCCCCTTTGGAATTGATGGCAACACTCATTCTCATACTGGCTTGTAAGTTTTAAACCTGTGAAGTAAAGAAATGCATATATATTCTTAAGAAAAACATAAATTAATCAATGGCTCATACACATAGTACACAAAGATTTATACCGAAAACCCTTAACCGGGAGAAAACCTTTCAACTCTTCATTGTAATAATTTCACCATTTACCATACAATATATACAATGTTTTTAGGTGTTTCGTAGATACCAAAACCCTAATCCATTAATCCGAGAATAATTTAGAAAACCACTAAAAATAGACAAATCCGTTAAAAATAGCAAAAACCACAGTTGTCGAATCAGACGCAGTTGTCGAATCTAACACACCCACACACACACATGCAAAGAATATAACACATACCCAACATTCTGCCACTTGTTTTTTGCTTTGCATCCAGAAGTCCATAGGATTATATAGTCAACAATCCAAGGCAACAATGCCCATCGTTACTCTACACCAGGAGAACTTTTCTGTGCTCACAGACTTTGTCAATGAATATGCAACATTCTTCAAAGTGTAAACCTTTTACAGCAACACCTTCTTTTCTTCAACCATGTCTCTCACAAAGTGATATTGAACACCAATATGCTTTGTCTTCGAATGGTAAGAGGGGTTCTTTTCCAGGAATATTACACTCTG